>JAMKCH010036912.1:0-14567 GCA_023653785.1 Ophioderma brevispina
GTTTTGGACAATGTACCCTGTATAGTTCCCAAGTTACACCCACAATTAACCCCAGCCCCTATAGGGGTATAGGGGTCGTACTGAATGAGGTGCGTAACTTGTTAATTTCACATTGCAAATGGTCAAACGAATTCTTATTTTAATTGGTAACATAACATTACGCACACTCTGAGACCATTTCCACTGAATTGTGCGTTTTTTAGTATTTGACCCCTGTGAAGCTAATTTTACCTTGACCTACAATAACGGTTTTCACCTTCTCCATAAGGGTAATCAGAGATAGCACAAACATACATTTATTTTAATCCTTCGATCATACGAACATTTTGGTATGCATTCACACAACATTGACCACTGCAATTTTTTACCCCTGTAAATAATCTTTTGCGAGCCCCTAGATCGCTTAAGCTACCCTACAAGAATGGCCACATACAATTTTTTTGTGTATGTCATAGTATGAGGTAGCCCTGGTATAAATGCCTCTGGCCCCCCCAGTTTGGGTAGCCGACCAACATGCCTGTGCTATTGGGAAAACAAAATTAACAGAAAAAATATAAAAATAAATAAAGTGAATTACTTAAATTGGTCATGAAATTTGAGTCAAATTTTGAAAGTTTTTAGCTGTTAAAGAGTTCAGACATCTTAGAAATGTTTGGACGGATAACATAACAAGAATCAATGAATTTTAGTCTATCAGACGTAAAAGCATTGCATACAAATAGATCGTGATTGCTCCACCACCGATATCATGTAATGGACAAGAATTGCAGTGTTTGGTCCAGTGTCTGAATTACTGAAACAATGCACTTTATTTAGGAAATTTAATATGGGAAATCACACCAATAAATAACCGAGTGGTAGCAGACGACGTCAGTGCCGAGACACGTGTTTGGGAGTTCCGAATAATGGCCGTTGCCTAAATGAAGAGGCCCAAAATGTTGATAATTTTTTGCATGCATCACATATAAATGGATATGGCCCAAGCCTTGTTGAGTCAGGCATCTTGACTGATAACTTGAATGTTGTCTGCAATGTGTATAAGCATCAATCTATACTCTATAGATCAATTTGAGGCCGATTTAAGAATTCCCAAGTAGATTTTGGTGAGTTTAGGTGCCAATATTGGATCGAATCAGTTTCCTAGCCTAGGCTTGATCACTCACTTTTTACTCATGACATGACTCAAACAATGTGGCCAAAATACACAGTCCCCTGTTAGTGATCAAAATTTTGCAGTCCATGCACTCTTGTATGGTGTTAACAATGTGTACCTCTATTCATTTCGGAAATGCTCACAATTCATGAGGGGCAGGCCTCTAGGCAAGGTCTAGTATGTGTGCACATTTTCAGATAACATGGGGGGGGGGGGTAACCCACCCTGTTGGGGTGCATCAAGCTGGCATACAAGCTTCCATGAAGAACTAGCTCTAGTTCTCATTGACGTTTCATCCACCATTTGCCATACTAGCGGAGGCCCGCGCTTCGCGCTGGCTCCCCGCTAGCTGATGAACGGGATCATGGAAGCGATCACAGAAACGGAAGCGATCACTGCAACAGAAGCGATCACGGAAGGAAAGTTTGTCATGTTTTTCTTCGCAATTTTAACTTCGTAAGTTTGCACTCGCCATCCAAGTCTCACAGGTTCCTCTTTTTTCTTTAACACTCCTAAACTGTGCGGTAATCTGTGTTCAGCACTTCGTATTCTATTTGGTTCATAACTCCTCAATCCCCAGTAGAGTTCGATCAATCAAACTCTTCCAAAACATAGTGTCAAAAAAAAATCGGGTCAGCGGGTGAGCGAAGCCAACCGGATTTTGTAGGTAGTAGGCCAACATTATACACGTCTACAAAATCATAGCCACCCCACTAATTGAGGGAAAATTAGTCATTGCCCCCCAAAAAAGGTCCTGGGCACGCAATGAAATTAATTAAAGCTTAATGTAATTCTTTGTCTATTTTTGTTGTCCTCCGTCGTTGTGTCGGTCTGCAAGAATTGCAGAAGGCAATAGGGATTCCTATGGGTATGTCTGTGTGTCTGTGGTCTGTGTATCTGTGTTGTGTATGTGGGGTCAAATGTTAACCCTTATATATGCATTGCCTTATGAGTTCTGGTAAGGGCTAGGATGTGTAATTTTGTGGGAAAGGGGGGGCGGGTTGGGGTGAAATGTTGGTGACCTTATGTGACGTTTGTGACCTCAGTGCTTTGGCAGGGTCAACTGTTAACCATTCCCGCAGCTTGTGTGAAACTTATCTGGAGTTTCGTGTTAAGGCGTATAATGATGTACTTGGGTGGAAGGAAGCGGGTTAAAGAGTCTCAACCTGATTAGATGTTGGGCATATTTAGGGCAAATTACGTATGCAAATGAGCTAATTAATATGCAGAAATCAGCGTAAATTGCTATATTTGTGAAACGGTACATCGGATACGTTAAAAATATCTTCCTTCACGAAAACCCATTATGGTGCACTCTTCGTTGCCATTTGAAAGTCCTTGAACATGCGGATTAGGTATGCAAATGAGCTAATTAAATATGCATAATTGCTGGATCGCTAAAACGGTGCGATCGGAATGCACAAAATCCTTTGATATATGAAAAACTACTCACCACACATCTTGTGTTGTATAAATCATATGGAGGGGTAAGGTTGGGGGGTTGGGGAGGGGGAAGGTTTGGGGGGTGGGTGGGGGCGGGGGTGGGTTGGGGGACCGGGTGGTGGGGGGGGTTGTTAGTGGTGGGGTGCATTGGGGAGTGGCAGGGTGGGGTGTGGCGTCGGGGAGGGGTCGGCGTGATGGCGTTGGGGAGGGGTCGGGTGATGTGCGTGGGGTGGGGTCGGTGGTTGATGTTGCGGTGGGGTGGGGGGGGGCGTCGGAGTGGGGTGCATCGGGAAGGGTGGGGTTCGAGGGTGGGTGGGGGTGACTTGGTGCCACATTCACGTGACCTGGGACCTCAGTGACCCCTTGGTAACATAATGGGACCTTGGTGACCTTGGTGACCTCATGTGAGTGACCTTTGGCCAATTCCACAAATAGGTGCGTCAGGGGGAGGGGTCGGTTTGTGGGGTGCGACGGGGAGGGGGTGGGGGGTGCTGTGTGTCATGGAAGAGGTCAGGTGGGGTGCATTGGGGCAGGGTGGGGTGCATGGGGGCAGGGTGGGTGACATGTTGACTCGTGTTGACCTGTGACCCTGTGTGACCTTGGGGACCCTGTGTGCCCTGGTGACCCCGTGTGACCTTTGGGACATGTGACCTTGGTGACCATGTGACCCGTGTGACCCTTGTGACCCTTGTGACCCTTGTGACCCTTGGTGACTTGGGAACCATGTGACCTCGGTGACCATGGGACTCGGTGACAACCTGTGATCTCGGTGACCCCCTGTGACTCGGTGAACCATGTGATCTCGCTGACCATGTGACCTCGGTGACCCATGTGACATCGGTGACCAATGTAACCTCGGTGACCCATGGGACCTCGGTGACCCCACGTGACCTCGGCGACCCACGTGGACATCGGTGACCCATGTGACCTCTGTGACCCCAGGTGACCCTCGGTGACCCCAATGTGACACTTGTGACCTCAATGTCACCTGGGAACTATGCTCACCTTGGTGACTATGTCACCTTTGACCCCAGTCACAAAACCGCGTACGGCAGCCAGACGACACTAGCGGTCCAACGGACCGCGACGTATTTTGTGTTTGTATTCTATACCCAACTGAACCTAATGGATAATAATTGCATGAAATTGAATAAGTAACTTTAAACTTTAATATGAAAAAAAAATCAAGTGGTTCAAGTTCAAGGTATGTTGCTATGGCAACAAAGTTTATGATTGCGACGGACGGAATTGCAAAAAGTGGGTTCCAAAACTTATGAACACTTGTGTCATTATTGTCAAAAATTAAGGGGAGCCTGATTCCATTATCAATATACATGTTGAGTTAGAGCTCTTACTGTAAAAAGTGAGAGAACATTTGTGAGGAAAATTATTCTGCTACGAAATCTCGTCAAAAAGCGATGATGAAATACAAGTGAGAACGGACGAAGCGAACAGATCGGAAACAATATTTTCATGCTGTGTGCGGATTCGATGTGTTAAAGCCTCAATTATTTTTGTTAACAAGTTGATAACATGTGTAAAGAATAAGTAAAAATAAAAAAAATAACATGACACCTTTTTATAATTATTTTTTAAACATCCGTTTTTTGCACATTTTACAATAGACGGAAGTTGCGAGGACGGATGTTTTTTTTCAAAATTTTTTAGAAAAAAAACGAAAATACTAAAAAACTTATTTTTTAATCATTATAATAAATAAAAAAGTTCTCTGGTAAAAATTTGAGCTTTTGGTGACACTTTGGACTTGACATCCGTCCGTCGAATTTTTCAAATCCGCGCAAAATGGCACCTGTTAAGTACCTTCTGAATAATTAACTGTTTCCAATTTTTTGATGAGGGTTTAAACCCTAAAAAATGATAGTTTTGTAAATAAAATGTAATGTGATTAATTATACTTTTTGAAAAATAATTGATTCTCCGGAAAACACGCGACGGACGGAAATTTACACGCTGTTTTTGAAGTTTTCTTAATTTAGAAACACATTTTAGAATTTTGTTAAAAGTTATGGGCTGACTAGTCATGCAAACCATAAATACAAAGTAAAAATTCAAATCATCCTCATCAGAAATAATTGCTACCTAATTGTAACAATCCGTCCGTGACCCTCAGAAGTAGGGTTGTTAAAAGGGTGGAAGTTTCCGAGGAAATTTTGGAAACTTTCCGGAAAGTTTCCGGGAATTTGAAGCCCCGGAATTATGGGGATTTCAGAAATTTTTCAATTTTGGCATTAGCAGATTTAAACCATTTAAACACATTTCATCAAGCGAAAAAATTTACAAACCATGTTGTAGCCTTTTCCTTGATGTACTGTTACTCTTAAAAGGCTTTTAGTTTTACAAGCAGTATATTTCAAGATTGTTTCAGAAACAAAGGTATGTAGTTCATGGAGCACTAGATAAAAAATCTAGCAAAGGCATGAAGGTGAAATGTGTATTCATTCCCAAGTTCACTACCAAAAATATTGAAAGGCTTGTTCTGTTGGACTATTTTTAACATATTTTACAGACATTTTTGTGTAGGGATCTTTGCATTGCATTAGAACTTTGCAATTTGAATAGTTTCTATTTGATCATCCCTCGCCTCGGACAATCGATCTAGTCCTTTTTGAATAGACTCTTTTCAAGAGTGCGCCTTGCTAAGCACTAAATGGAATTAAATCATTAGAAGTAGTAGTTTCTAAAAATTCTGGCAAGATCATTAAGAACATGTATTACAAAAATTTTACCAAACACTTTGAAGACTTGTTACATATTTAATGGGAAATCCAATTTCAATTTTGTTTATTTGAAGCCTTTGTAGCCTGTTAAAGGCATTTGGGGTTGATCATATGCAGTGAAATCAACCCAAAATAAGCTAAAAATAAAAAAAATTGTGGATTTGGGTCCTAATGATTGGCTGAACTTCCACTTGAAATTCATGTTTCATGCCTGTACATGAGGACAGTCAAAACCATTAGCAAAGGTTAAAGTTGATTTGAAGATAAGTTCTCATAAATGCAAGGGTGGTAACTCAAGGTGGGTGGTTTACGAAAATTATGCAAAACTACAAGACCAGTGAATGAGATTAAGAACTAATAAAAAATAAAACTGACCCTAACATGAATTGTTTTGTAAAGAATTGGTGGGTATTCATTTTCTAGCTGTTTAAAACATGCTGTTTTATTTGGGTATTCTTCTGTAGATGTCAGTTGTGTACAGAGTGCGAGTAATAACATCCTTAATCTAAACAAAGGGACCCCCCCCCACCCTAACAGTTGGATCAAATCTGACAAAAGATTGAAAACGGCATCCCCTAGACACTATTCTAAAATTCCCCATAAATTCCTGTAATTCCCAAATTTCCTTGGAAAATTCCGCTCTGAAAATTACGGGAATTTTGCAACCCTATTGAGAAGGACATTGGAAATGGTGGAATTATTTCCTCAAAGTGTATGCTCTTGAACCATCGATGGAATTTTATTACATCTTTACAAGTTATTTTAAACGGGTGACTTGGATTGACCAGTTTGGATTTGGCCGGTTATAAATAAGGGTAGTAGTGTATTCAGCATGCTTTTAAATGTACATGTAGTTAATTAAATTACAGATTACATATGAATAATGAAATATGAATCTCATACTAGTTACACACAAATCTCCAACAGGAAAACTAAGAATCAACTTCACTTTGGCCTGATGTTCAATGGGAGAAATTAATTCTCATATCTGGCTGCTACAAGAATCACTGCGAGACTCGATTCTGTGATTCTCCTCGAATTGCAATTTTGCATCCCGGATTGACCCTTTCATTTTTAAAGAAAAGTAAGTTTCTTTCAGTTGAAAAACACTTCAGATATAATAATATAAAATCAGACCATATAAAATTTATGAACAATCTTACCGAGGTTTAACACAATGGTGTGTATGATTTTTATGGTGAAATCGCCCACGCCCAAGTCCCAGTAGTTGCTATCAGGCGATCACTTAGTCCTGCTTGAGCATGACTTCGGTTGTGCTTTGTTGGTGGTCGTTGTGTCAATATTGGGGCAAAACTATGGCATTTCATTTGTAACAAAGCAGGTGGGGAAAAGTATATTCTGAAAAGGGTATATTTAATGTTTCAAGGTTCATTCAGGGTGTGTCCATATACAAAACACCCAGGGGAAACAATTACAAATTATTTACTTCAACTGCGCCTCTATTTTCTTAAGATGATGAAAAAGGTTTAGTGATTGTAGTATTGGAAGTACTCATTAATATCTCCACGATTGACATCACAAAGTAATTATAGTGGTGCTGCTGATTACATATACAGGGTGAGCAATTTGTTTTAAAATTAATTTTCAAAACCAATTACTACGTTTATCAAATTTTAATTCCAGTGGTTGAACTCACTGAATCAATTAACTGAGAGAATAATCACGTGTGATTAATTTTGCATCAATAATAAACATAAATTATCATATTCCCAGTCATAAGGGTGCTCCAAATGCATTCATAGCGTTTGAGTCTATTATTGAACACTTGAAGTAACAGAAACAATAGATCAAATTGTAATTTTAAACAACTTTTGATGAAAATTTTAAAAATTGATTTGAAAAATATTTGTTTGTAATCAAGTAAAGCTAAAAATACAGGGTGTGCAAATGGATAAAGGTTATAATATCAGGTGAGTAGCATACAATATGTACATTTGCATGTACAGGTCTGATGTCTCTTTAGTGATTGAAATTATTTTCAAAATTAGCATCTATATATCAGATTAATGGCAGAGGTTCTCAGCTCCGTTATAGGCAATTCACCGGCCACCTCTGCGGGTTTTGTTGCCTCTATTTTGAATGACAGATGCAACCTCTCAATCCTCCTGCTTGGGGATCATTGTTTGGTTGATAATGAGTCTTGCACACTCAAATGACATGGACATTATTATTTTATCACTATTTTTTTTTAATATTATACAAGTAATGAATGTTTATAATTTGTATGACAATGTATGGATGGTTTGTTTCAGTAACATTTTTTTTCACAAAAAATACTTTTTATAGTAATTATTTTACTCAATGTCTGATTGATACATGAGTATCACGCCAGATGACAGGCGGTTCGTACATGGTTGGTGGATAGATAGACTATTATTTTATCATATACTTTCAATGTTTATATATAGTAATAGTTCCACTCTTGGTCTGGCATAGTGCTGCAGACTGGAGCTTATTACAATCCTCTCAGCTTTTTATAGGTGAGAGATCTTTTGGTTGTCCCTGGGCTGGTTTCACAGTATACTTATCCTGTGATGTTTAAGCTTGGGTGCTAGGATATGATGAGTTAGTTTGCCTAAGGCCAAAAGGAGTATCTTTATCCTTGGGGAAGCAATCCTATTTGCACTTTGACTATGTTTTGCTTGAGGTCCAGCTGGGATCTTTATCCACTTAGGGGTTTTCCTCTATGTCATGCCTAATTGGATTTCCCATTCGCGGTGCGTCCCACTAGGTCATTTGTATGTAGGGGAATGCTGTGGGGGCTAGGCATTCTATGCCGTACACTTTTACTTGGCGATATTTTGAGTTTGCGGAAATCGTGTAGCTACTCGTACTTCCCTGGCCGCCTCAATGCAGTTGTTTAGGATGCCTTTAAACTGTGGAGCTAGTTACTGTAGATCGGGTACTCTCTCCATCATTTTTTGCTGAGAATTCTTTGTCAGCACCCTTTCAACGTTTATGATCATTAGTTTTGAGGTAGTTATCGTCGCAAGGGCGACAATCGGGTGTCCTTTCTGAGCTTTTGTGTCGCCTGCCCTAAAGGCAGGAAGACAATAGGGATCACTTTGTCCATGTTGTGTAGTTGTGGTTGATGATGTCTGTTGATGTCTGTTGTGAAAAAAGGTTGTTAACATTATGACTGGATATCACATACTTTGATGGATTTAAACCAAATTGGGTCACAGGGGCAACTGCATCCCCCACTTGTTGTGAGGTCAAAGGTCACATGCCAAGGGTCAAAGGGCATTGTGAGGTCAAGTTGTTAAAATAGGCTGAAAAATGTAAATTGACCTCATTGAAAAAGTTGAAGTTCAATTGGAACCATAACTTGAATAATAGGTGAAACATGGGGATCCCTCATTTGTTGCTGAGGTCAAAGGTACTATCAAGGTCAAAAGGTCAGGTGAGGTCAAGTTGTTAAACTAGGATGACAAATGTAAAATTGAACCTCATATGAAAAAGTTGGAAGTTTCAATGGGAACCAAAATTGAATCATAGTGCAAAATGGGACCCCTCATTTGTTGCTGAGGTCAAAGGTCACATATCAAGTCAAAGGTCATGTTTAGGCCTTTCTCACTACGCGACGGCCGGCGACACAAGCGGTCCGAGGACCGATTGTATTTTTTTTCTTAATAACCTTCATCACCCGAGAGCGCTTATCGAAACATAACGTCTTCTAATCTCTCTCCTCGCTCTCGTTCTTGCCGCTCCCCCTATCTCTCTCTCACACACACACACACACACCACATTACACAAACACACCACCATAATAGGAAATAGATAAATACTTTATCGTAACTCCCCTGTGTCGATTTACATACTGTAGTGCAGGAACGTTGAAGAATAAAACTTTGAACGGTATACACCATGAAGGCGCCATGCAGGACACTCCCCGTGCCTAACATTCTGGTCGTGCAAGAAACGTTGAAGGAATAAAATCCATGTTGTTGACGCTCAAAATTTCCGATGCAAATTTTGACCGGTTAAGCCGTGTAGGGGCCGTCAGCGGCAAGCAAAGCCAAAACTATTGCCTCGGTTGCTGCTGCCAACACAAAACTAAGGCGTTACACACTCGTAGCAACTCGCCTCTGCGTACACACACCCATAGCAACCGCCTCCGTCGCAGACGAAGATCCACACGTAGGTTACCAACACAGAACTACTATAGGGTGAATGAAAATGCGTTGTCAAAACGTTGCGTCAGTCGATGGATTGGACGTTTTTGTTTGTTTTTAGATTTTTCTTGGTAACGTTATCGATTTTGAGAAAGCGCTTGACACAGGAGACTTCCCTATGCTAGAACTAAGGTGGTGAAAAATTGGCGAATGTTGACGAAAAACTGAAGGCGGTGATTAGGACAAACATATATTACATACTGGATTCTTGAATTATAGTAACTGCATGATATGGGATGTGCATGAATCCCGAAGCCTTGAGAATTTGTCTCACGAGGGAGCATGGGGGGGTAACTTTCATGACTGTGGAATGAGTACAGTGCAAAGAAAATGGGAAAAGCTTGAGGCCACAAGTTTAAGGGATTCATTCTTAGCTCCTGCATTATATAAAAACCAATGACGAGCAAGATTCTGATTTATTAAAATAGACTCCGATCAACATAAATACAATACAATACAAACGGCATTTGATAGAGCGCCTTATCAAAATTAAGGTCAAAGCGCTTACAAAATAGAGAGAATTAATAGTACCTAAAATATGGTTCATCTTTTACAATACCTGAAATAAGAGCTCATTTGCAACAGTTACTAGGAGATAAGTACTTAACATCAAACTTATAAAATAAAAAGAAAAACAGCGCTAATTAAATATCTGTGAGGGCCAATAACAAAAAACACATTTAGCACACAATCAATCTTAGGCAATAGATGAAATTTTAGAGCTTTCTTAAAAAAGTACCAATGGACTGGCGTGGCGAACAGAGATAGGCAAAGATTAACATAGGCTAGGGGCCGCATTGCTGAAAACTCTGTCACCCACTGACCCTTTGTGCGGGAAACAGTGAGGAGCGTCTTGTCATGCAGAACGCAATCATGGCTGCCAGGAATATACAAGAGAGGTAGTCGGACCAAGTAACTTGGATGGAAATGTCCCGAAAGGCCCTTGAAGGTAAGACGCATAAGCTTAAAGACAAAGCGCTCACTAATTGGTAGCCAATGGGAGCTCTTAAGTGAGTGGTTGTGGTGGTGTCCTTCTATCAGATCTGAACAACAGCCTGGCTGCTCTATTCTGCAAAATCTGAAGTTTTCTCAGATCTCGGGCCGAAATTCCATACAAAAGTGAATCGGCATAGTCAATGCGAACGACCTAACCACAATCAGGTGAACGGACGAGATGATGAAAACTCTCAAATGTGAATTTTTAAAGCGGCGGATCCGGTGGTAAATATTGCGAAGATGAAAGTTAACAGACTTAATGATGACATTTACATTTAAGGCAGCACACACTTCTATCCATGTGATGTGATGTGTTGATGGGAATTCTATGTCAGTGAGTTAATACAAGAAGAACAGTGTACGAATGTGTTAAAATCACCCCAAATATTACGTCAAAAACGTGGTAATTGGGTGATGTTAGGCACTTGGGAGAAATACACCCAATTAACGAACCCTTGGGTGCTTTTAAGGTCTCTCCTCTTGCTGGAATGGAATCGGCCCAATGGGTGAATTGGGTGGATATCTTTTTAAAAGCACCCCATTTATGATATATTGGTTGAATTTAAATCCCATTTTGATATGACTATGGTCTGTGTAGTGCTTCCTCCGCCTCCTTCTGAACCAGATCTTTCTTTCAAAAAATGTGCTATCTTCAGCAGATAGCAAAAAATAATAAAAACAGTGCTGCGATACATTTTACTCATTTTGGTCTTAATTATTTTGGCACAACGGCTCGTCTGATAGAATAACATCAATATTATGAAAATATGTGTATCAGAAATTTTCCAGTCTCTTCAGGAATCACCACCCTAAATAAACTAGGGTGTAGCAGACAAGTGTTGCCGAGACAGTGTTGGCATCGAAAATATGGCCCTTTGCTAAAGAAGAGTCACAAAAATGTTGATTGATA
Organism: Ophioderma brevispina; assembly: GCA_023653785.1. Classification (NCBI taxonomy): domain Eukaryota; kingdom Metazoa; phylum Echinodermata; class Ophiuroidea; order Amphilepidida; family Ophiodermatidae; genus Ophioderma; species Ophioderma brevispina. Next base: position 11,437 of record JAMKCH010036912.1, read on the forward strand.
AGTGTGTCTTTAATGAAATTGAATTAACCATATTGTGTGGACTTGGGGAGTAGTTAGTGGTGTGATTCCTACAACTCCTCTAAGTTTGCAGAGTGCAGTTATCTCTATGATCTAAATTGTGTACATTGTGAGACTATTCACGTTTTAATTGTCCCCGCTTCCGTCCGTATGTCGTCCATAGAACAATGTAAACGTGAACATTTGGCCATATCTTTTTTTTTAGATGAGCTAGAGTAGCCCAAACTGGGTATCTTGCAGGATGGCACAATCCCCTATCTACTAACGATGTGATTCATTCTTTCCAAGGTCCTCCCCAGGATCTGGCAGGGGGTAGGGATGTGTCAAGAGATGAGCTGGAGTAGCCAAATTTGGGTATATTGTAGGTGAGGACACAAGCCCTATAAACCATTAATTCATTCCCCCAGGTCTCCCCTGGGTCTGTAGGGTTTAGGGAATGTCAAAAAAGTCAACATTTGGCCATCTCTTTTTTTATCCCCCTGTGGCTTGAAAAGCAGAGGGGAGGGGATTTTGCAATAGCATGCATGTCCTTAGTGTAGTTGTGTGTTCCAGTTTTGTTTGTTTTTGTTTTCATGTCTCCTTCGAAAAGTTTAAGTCTGATTTAAATCATTGTAATGTTTTGAGGGAGTCCAAGTGTGTGAAAAGACGGATACCAAAACATGATAATGTGGATGATTATGCCCAATATTAAATGGTCTTGTATGAGTTTATTGGGCTCGACTGTGTCTGCCCCACTTTGCAAACTCTAGCTCGGGAGCCATTTTATATCAGGACTTGGGGTGTAAGTGCTATTATTGGGGTTCTTCTGTGTGCATGATGTCAAAGTTATGGACCAAGATCAACGGTCATCTGAGGTAATGTTTCACAGACTGCCATCTTGCGGGGGATGATGACAAGTTTACTTGCAGCTTTTTCTGATGAGCTTAGAGTAGCCAAACTTGCGTATATTGTAGGAGGGGCACAAGCCCCTACTTACCATGTAATTTCATCCCCCAGGGGTCCTACCCTGGGTCTGGACAGAGATAGGGTGGGGTACTTGGTGGGATGCGCATGCTGATAGGTTATGATGGAGCTAAGTTTTGTGGGCATCCAGCTATAGCTGGCAGCAGGACAACTAAGCCAATAAGTGTTGCGTGGGATGAGGCCTCCTGTGTGTGTCACTATTTTTTTTTTTAAGTGACCTCATTTGAAAAGTTGAGATTCAATTGGAACCACACCTTCTGTCATAGGTGACCCTGGGATCCCTCATATGTTGATGGGGTGAAAGGTTCTGTGAAGGTCAACGGCCCAGGCCATGTGAGGTCAAGTTGAAAAAATGGGCTAACTAAAATTGTTAAAATTACCATTCCCAGAGGTTGGACCCAAAAATTCGGGTTCAGCACCCTTGAACTATAGAAAGAAAACATTTACAAAACAGTCAGGACAGCAGGTCACGCTTTGAGCCTGAAAAGGTGCTGATCTTATCGCTTAGTATTCCCAAGCTAAGCGCCACTGCCGAATCTTTTCGACGTTTTCCGAAATGAAAAGCTTAAATTTAAACCTTCTAAGTGGACCTGGTACAATATTATGAGCGCTAAAACGAGTGAAGAAAATAATCTGTAGTTTTTCTTGCCTAGCTATATGTGATAACGTTGTTGTAAAAACTCGTATTCAATTTTAGAGGTGCGTAGTGGCCCAAAAAAAAACCTGGACCTGACCGTTTCCGACTGATTCTGCAAAATGAACAGTAGCAAACTGTTAAGATATGTGGCTTCCTATGTTCCAAAAAGAATGGGTCCAACGCTTATCGTGGTACCAAAATGATGTAAAATTAAAAATATTACCAAAATTATAGTATTATTCGGCCTTGTACGAGATCAGTTTTATTGTATTTCCGTATACCACGAGTCAATCCGATCTGTGTTCCTTTCACCCGGCCTGAAGAGCTAGGAAATACAAGCACGATTGGTTCCAGGCTGGCATAACAAAGGCAGTATTGATTGATTCCGAACAATACACACAGAGAAAATTGGGCCTGAAACATTTTGACTTATATTTCTTGTGTATTTTCGTGGACTTGACCTTCGTTGTTTCCCGTGCTAATTTTTAATTTTGATGGATTATGGAAGAAAATGCTGTAACTTTGAAAAATGAGAAATAGAGCTGTCGTTTCCAATAGCATTATTTGTGGCAGTTCTTTAGCCCGAATTTGCATCTAAATGTGTATCCATTGTGTTTGAAAAATGACAATTTCCATTTAATATCAACCATCACCCACTTTAGGATGCTAGTTTAGACATTTCTATCCGTTAATCCTATTCGAACAATTTCAAGATGGAAACAACTTGAAATTAACAAAAATGTTTACCTTGACCAACATACATTTTACACTTTTGTCATAGCCGTTCATTCGAAGTCAGTGAGTTGCTTGAAAAGAAAATAGCAAGTATTTGTGTGACCGCGCTTTTGACTGAAGCCTTCTTCTCCAAACTTCCAGAATGGGATTTGATTTAAACCTTACTAGTTTGTTCGCAAAACTTCTTCATACCACCATATCCAAATTGATGCACAATTTCCATTATAAATTAGTAATATTTAGCGGATTCTTGAGAGGGCCAGTAATTTCGCTAATCAAAATTTTCGCCCAAAACCGGGGAAATGCATGGTGTATTAATCCGCCAGAAAAAGCAAATAAGCTTAAATCAAACATTTTTTTCAGGAATATCAGCACAATTTCCAAAAATGGTAGACACCAAATTTTTGCAAAATGTGCTAAATAGTATCAATAACTCTGAATTTTCTCGTGGGAATAGAGTTACGGACTATGTGTGATAAATTTGCCGTAAGTGGCTGCCAAAAGTTGGTGTGTACCCCTTGAAGTTTCAATGGAACCAACTTGTGTCATAGGTGCACCATGGAGATCCTAATATGTTGATGAGGTAAGGTCATGTTGCCAAGGTAAGGTCTACCTGGAGTGGCCCACAGAGTATCTTATTTGAATATAGTGAGCACGGAAGCCGAGAAACCGCTGAAATTTTAGTTAGGGTTATTTTTGTGAGTTATGGCGATCGTAATGAGCTTGTTTTGGTTATTTTTGCTAGTGTCTTTTATTTTTGCTGAGTTATGGGAGTTGA
>JAMKCH010036913.1:0-25952 GCA_023653785.1 Ophioderma brevispina
AGAAATTATCACATTCTTCATTTGCTCGCAAATGATAGTTAGGCCATTGGAAGAATACAGATATATTTTACACATAAAATAACATGCCCAAAACAGGCATTTAATAAGAGGCTAAAGAACATCCGGGTAATTTGTAAGCTAACATTAAGTTTGCCTGTAACCTTAAGCAACAAATGTGTCTATTGCATGAAATCAAAGACTCGGTACTCATTGAAAATAAAACAACAAGGTCACAGCCCGGTCAAACAAGGTGGCATGCCGTGAGAATCAACTCTAGTGGTGTTTTCTTGTTTACAAGCCATTTTCCGTTGTAGTCTGTTGAAATTAATTGCCCGTGACATTAATTATAAAATCGTTCTGTTTACCCATACGCGCTCCAACCCCCCCCCCCACCCTTCGACTTTGACCGACATACCCTAACCCTCGGTGAAGGAGCTACCTTCACTTTTTCGCTAAAATGACCGGAAGGATGAAAGAAGATTACCTATAAGCTTTTTAACGAAAGCTTTTTGGCTTTAGCCCACAGGAGCAAATTTTCACTAGGGGTTAAAAAAACCCCCCCCTTGGTAAGACAGGGTTAAAGGTGTACCGGGAGATTTACATATCAGATGTCCTACATTGAAAGCCTGGATTTTTACGTTTATTCTTATCCTTAATATATCTCCATCTGAAAGAGTTAGCTTAAAAATGTCTTTGGTTCACACATAGTAAAATTTTTAATTTAGTATTTAATTTTCGCGTTGTTTTTCATTGAAATTAAGCAGTTTTAAAATCCCACTGTTTTTTCCCCCTTGTATTTCTATAACCAATCCAAGTACATATTAAATTTTATGATTTACTGCATGTCGTCACGAGTCTTCCAAACAGCTCAATAGTCATTTTTGGCGAAATTTAGTTTTGTTGCATATTATATATATCAAAAGCTCTTTTCATATTAAAACCAATATTGAAATGCAAAACATAACATTCGAATTTGTAAGGTATAATAGTTTTTCACTTTTGGAAATCCATACCCAAACGCCAAATGAACGTCTTCCAAACAGACCAATCGGAATTCGTCTGTTTGCTGTCCTAAAAAACCACCGTATGACAGCTATAAATCACTTGATTTGTTGATTACTGCGCAAGGTCTGGACGAAGTTGATGTTGACAACGTGTGCAGCTGTATCCTGAGACGATTTTGCCACACTGTAAAAATATTTGTCAATTTTTCCAGTACCAGTCAACAGAGATTTTGGTCATATGTAGTAATATAGTTAATATAGTTCCATATATAGATAATACCCCGATAGATTTTCTGACCTGTATTGGCGAGAGAAATCCTTGAAAGTGAAAACAAAAGGCTATTTTGATTGATTAATTTCAATATAAAACATAGGCTGCATTTAGATTTGCTCCTATTTGAGTTGTCGTTTAAACTTTAATACTCATCCCGTATAGTATGATAGAAAGCTTACATTCGTGCAACAATCCTAATTTCACATTTTAGGGACACCTTTATATGAAATCTCTCGTTGCACCTTTAATGGTAGCAATTCTGCCTTACTACTGTAAAAATTGCAGTATACGAAAAAATTAATTACAGAGGCTGTGAATGTGTAGAGAATAAAGGCCATTGAACGAACACCATACTTTTAGGACCTATCCACAAATGTCAACCAATTTATGGTGCATTACTGTAAAATTTATGTTTGTTGTAAACCAGGGCATCTAAACTGTAAAAATAGTGAATCTGGATGGAACCTGTAAAACTGTAGTTATTGGCATTTTGTTGGCAGAATTGCTGGCAGGATTTTCCTGTAAGCCTTGCAGTAATTTTTCCCTTAAATTTGAGTGCTTAACCGTATAATTGAAAACCATAGTAGTGTTAAATAAGTGATTTTCAAATCCAGACTAAAATCACAAGTTAATACGTTCCAAGTTATAACAACAAGACACTTTGTAAAACCAGAAAGGATACAAACAAGCCCTAATTTAGTAATTCACTTTATTTTTTTAAGATAATTTCCAAACCTCTTGTTGTAGTGTCCCCCTTTCATGTTTTGTATGATATTCGTTTCATTTTTAATAATTCGCAATATTAATTTGAAAGAAAAATAATAATAGTTAACTTCTGGGACATTCCTATACTTATCAAAGCATTGATTTAACCATGAATTTGCTAGAATAACATAATGTGTTTGAGGTAGATTGTTTTGGAAAGGTTCGAAAGAAAACCTTTTTAATATCTACTAATTACGAGCCAAAACATCTGCTCAAAGACATAATTCCGTCAGTGATATAACATAGTGACGTATAGTCAGATTTGGTCACTATTGTGATATTTAGGCCTATGGTTTAATATCGTTTTCAACATATGCAAGTTCCAAAGCTCTAAATTAATTGGCGTACACTACAAATAGAAATATTTCGTTTCCATGGTGACATATACAATATATGCCATATGTGATTTCCCCTTGCATGTCAAAAACTATCAGCCAGCTCACCTTCTTGATTTTTTACAATGCAATTTTAACGCTAAAAACCACTCATTATGTGGGCATCCTCTTCAAGCTCGTGTTTTCTCGAAGGTTATGTTTTTCGTTCTAACGTCACTTGGTAATACCGCCGACGATTTGTGGAGTCCCTCAAGGTTCAATCTTAGGTCCTCATTCCTCTTTCTTGAATGACATTACTAGTATAACATTAATTCATTAATTTGATAAGACCGCTATAATGCATTCAAAAATAGTCAAATAAGGATAATGAATTAGCAATTGCTTTCAAGCAAGCAAATTATCTGTAAATGCCAGTAAGACAAACTCTATGAATTTTGTTACCCATAACACATGTAATATGCAATAGAGCAACGGAACAATTTTTTTGTTGCACCGCCTTGGTATAAGTTACGAACAAATTTCTGGATTAATTTGTTATTGATGTAACTACTCGGAAATACACCTTTAACAGAACGCATTGAGATTCACGATTATCACATAAGAATTCTTAAAATTAATAGATTGCAAAACTTAGAGGGTTTTCTGCTCAAATAGTAAAATATGTGAGCCGATCCTTTTGAAACATTTTAGGCATTTCATCTTATTATTAATTTCTTTTTGGACAGTGCATGTCGTCGTTATATCTCTTGTTTGTTAGTCCAGGCGTTTGTGCCTTGCGGTGTATTTTAACAGCTTTGCCCGTTTTCATAGAAGATTTAAGTTTCGGGGGTAACCACCTCTGGCCTATACGATCACACCCCTCGTGTGATTTACTTCATTTTATAATAATATGGAAATAACTCTTTGAATTGATTTGATGTTGATTGGAATGCGATTGGTTATCTCAATGTAATATATACTCACTTGTATGGAATAGACCTTCATTAGAAATATTGGGGGGGGGTGTGAGTTGATCATATTGTTTTTTGTTAAACCTTGTACTTTTCGCGTACACATGACATTTAACTGTATACCAACTGGGATCTTTATTAAAACACATCGCTTGATTCTGGCTTAATTTTAATCGTCTGAATGTCTTATCAATAAAAAACGTATTTTAATTTTCCTATATTTTGTCCTCTTGAACTTTACAACATTCTTGGCAGTTCACAAAATACTTGTAATTTAAACCGATACTTTAAAACAATTGCTACGTTGTGTAATACAAAGGCAGAATATCTATCGCTTAGCACCAATGAATGAATAAGCCTTCGTACAGTTAAAGTAGTTTGGCGGTGGCTTCTAATGTATCTGGCTTGTCATGCGTGGCGGCGCAGCTTTCATTCATAGGCGCAAAACTGCGAACGAGTCATTGACGAGGCCTGAACAGTGACCGGATATGAAGTCACTGTCTCGCGGTTATAATTAGATCAGTGATTGGCATGGGAATTCGCCGTACGCGTGAGCCGCGCACCGATCTAAATGTGCCTGGCTTTAGTCGGTGGTGCATATTGTGCTGCAAACTATCATCAAATCGTTTTTAAAGAGCCTGCATGAGAGGATTGCTACAGGTCAGGTCAACGAATCATTTTCCACGGTGGTGCATAGCTACTTCGTGGTACCGGGCCTGGTACCGGTACATGGTCCGCAGCCGGCTATAAATAGCGGTGACACTGCGATTGAACATAGTGTAAATCGGCCTCGTTTAAAATGGATCCCGTTTGTACCGTTATTCAACAAAAAAAAATAGCTTACACTGTATTGATTCTTCAACTCCAACGGATTTGAGTGGAAAAATCTTGATTAATAAACTATTTTTCGACTTTAGAATATTTGTCAAGTTTTCGTGATTACGTGCTAAACCTAGGGAACGGCCAAAACGACGCTATCGTGGCCGCCCCCCGCCTGGCTTGTCTTGGGATCCTTCTATTCTATGTGTGCTTTTACATACGTATGGATTTTGGGAGTCACGTCGGCGTACGAGTGCATGTAGGTGGGTGAGGTGGGTATGCTCTTTTTAGAGGGGGATGACGTGAACAAGGCACGTTGGTCACATTGGTCATTAGACACCCCATTCTGTGTTCAGGTCATAAGCGTCTGGCCAGAGATCTCTAAGTATGAATTAATAGGTCAAAAACCTTTGGAAAGGCCAATATCATCCTTTCAAATAAAATCAAAGGTCATAACCAGACCACGGAATCGAATTTCCTGAAGACCTTGATGGCACTACTGACACATATTCCTCAGCCCTATTGACAGCAAAATCCACTGCAAAACTTTAGCTAAGCGTAATTTCAACAATTTACCTAATTTGGCAAGACAAGATTATACTTGACCTTCACTAGATTTTTCTTTTGCTCCCCACTCCGCAAACATCGTATAACCTCTTACTAGCCATCCATATTCAAAGCATTTCAAATTGTTTACAGTGGATGGACAGATAGACACATCGGTATTCTAAAACCCGGTGTGAGCCATCTCTAGTCCCGCCTGGAGCCATAATCCGGGCTCCATACTAGACGACGACGGATATCGCGTAACTATGTTGCTGAAGAGTCAACTGAATCGAGTGCCCTATTCCTTACCGTTGTATGTGGACAATGAGCCGTTGGACTATAAAAACTTCTACACCGCACTGACCCGTTATGTCGAATTAAATACCTCATTGTGTTGTTTTTTTTATTTGATTATGGGACAATGTACTGGAGGTAATTCAATCAACGCCTCACAGGAAGCTCATTTCCATTGCCGTCCATTTTTAGCTCCGAGACGGAGTGGGAAACCCGGGGTAAACACCCACGTTTTCTGAACTGTCAGCGATTCAGGTGTACAGTTAATTACCCTTTCATGGCTGTCGGGTTTACGTTACGGAGGACGAGGTGCTTTCATGTTCGGCTTAAAGCTGACTCAAAGATTTCCCAGAGGACGCCCTCATTTTAAAATGCATTTTTGCTTATACATAATGCTTGCCCTATATTATCACTGTGTGAAATACTAAGCCTTCATATGAAATCACAACGTTGTTATAAATTCCGGATCCTGAATTTGGTTTTACACAGTATCCTATGGCACTGTTATACTATACATGTTTCTGCTGGAAACGAAAAATCCGATTCCCGTCTCAAACTTTGAAATTTCGTATTTTAGGTACCTATCTTTAGTTCTATTTTGACTATTTTTAATGACTACACAACAAATTAATTTTTTAATCTCTGAGTCAGCCTTTACTTAGACCCGTCCTACGGGTGACTTTTACACCCAAGACGTAAACACATAAGACTATCTAGTACAGCGAAGTTCAGATGGCCTCTCTTTTAAACATGACCTCTACCGCTGCTGGTTTATTTAATTTATGATTTTAAAAATATATCAGGATTCGAATCACAATTTTAGCACGAATTTATTATCAATATCACTAAAATACAGATCATGAGCGAATTCTTCAGGGCTGTTCAAAGTGGAGACAAGAAGATATGTGAGCATTTGTTAGCGAAGGGAGCAAACCCACAAGCCAAAAATGAGTAGAGTGCTTTATGGTCATTGGTTCTAATATTTTTTATTAATATGGATTTGACCCTCGTAGATTGCGAAGTCAACTTAACTAGCGAGCCCTTTAATCCCCGGAGCTAGGCCAGACATTTGGTAACACATCTCAAGTACAAGGTTGGAGTCATTAATATGTAGATAGCCTGAGAGGGACCCCTGAAACACAATTCTTAATGACAAATAGTGCCTTAATGAGAGGGGCCGAGACAAGTTTGTACCAGGGGTCAATTTTTAAAATGATGCAATTGTGCTGAAAAGTATGTTATTTGTCTAACCTCAAGGATTCAGAACAGGTATAGTTTTTGTACTATCTACTATGTAACTAACTACCATAGGCCAAATGAGAACAATAAGGCCGCCGAACTTGACAGTGAAATTACATCTGAAGCACTCCAGAATGGTGGGTGATGCAATGGCCTAAGTTAGTTTCATGGCTTTGTACTAAGTATTCACCACTCTCACTCCACCCAGCCAATTGACCACTAGCATCATTGTTTCCTCTACCAATAAGGGAGACCTTAGTCTGATGACCAACTTTCGAGGAATATCTCTTCTGTCATTACAGCCAATGTTTACAACAAGATCCTTCTAAACAGAATCAGAGATCAAGTGGACCCCATCTTAAGAACCAACCAGGCTGGATTGCATTCTGGAAGCAGTTGTGCCCAGCAATCAACATATCCTCCGAAGAATCATGGAAGGTTTCCCAGACTAACCAGCTTCCTCTTACAGTCACCTTTATAGACCTTTTATGAGGCCTTTGATTCCATCATAGAACGGTTTTGTTTGTGGGATGCGGCTTAAGGAATACAGGAAGCAGTAGTGAATGCCATAAGTGCGGTATACAACAACTCTAAAAAGTGCAGTAATGGTCTACGGAACATTTCGGATCCTTTCGAGTCACCACCGGCTCTTCAGGGTGATTTTTAGCTCCATTTCCTTTTTCATATATTAGTAGACTTCTACTGAAGAGGCCACATCAGATTGTGACTTTGTAATTGTAACACACCCTCGCCGCTCCATATGATACCCAGCCAAGTATTGAATGACTTGGATTTTGCTGATGCTATTGCCCTCCTTGAAATCCACTCTCCGAGGGCACAGACCCAGCTGCATACTGCAGCGGCTACAGAACATCTTGGCCTCATGGTAGGCGTATCCAAGACAGAGTACATGTACTGCAATTGTCATCCTCTCCAACACTTCAATAGAAAACCACAACGTTGTTATAAAATTCCGGATCCTGAATTTGTTTACACAGTATCCTATGGCACTGTTATTATTACATGTTTACCGCATGGAAACGAAAAATCCGATTCGTTCAAACTTTGAAATTGAGTTTTAGGTAAACCTATCTTAGTTCTAGTTGACTATTTAATTACTACACAACACAAATTATCTTTTGAAATCTCTGAGTCAGCCTTAATTGACCGTCTTTAAGGGTGGACAATTGTACACCCAAAGGAAGTAAAAACAGAAGACTATCTAGTACAGAGAAGTTCAGTGGCCTCTCTTGTAAAAAATGACCCTCTCCGCTGCGGGTTATTTACTTTTTTAATGATTTTAAAAAATATAAGCAGGATCGTCGGAAATCAAATTTTTAGCCACGAATTATTTATCAATATCACTACTAATACAGTCATGATGACGAATTCTTCAGGGTGTTAAAGGTGGGGAGACAAGACGATATGTGAGCATTTGTTAGCGAAGGGAGCAAACCCAAAAGCAAAAAATAAGGTAAGAGTGACTTTATTGGTCATTGGTTCTAAATTTTTTTAAATTAGGAATTTGAACTCGGTAGATTGCGAAACAGACGTTAACTGAGCCGAGGACTTTATCCCCGGAGATAGGAGACATTTGGAACACATCTCAAGTACAAAAAGGTTGGAGTGATTAAATATGTAGTAGATAGACTGACAGTGACCCCTTGAAACACAATTCTTTAATGCCACAAATAGTGCCTTAAGGAGAGGGGGCCGAGACAAAGTTTGGACAGGGGTCAAAGTTTTTAAAATGATTTGCATGGGCTGAAAAGTATGTTATTTGTTAAACCACAAGGATTCAGGAAAGTTATAGTTGTAATATTACTAGGTACTATAGCCTAGGGCCAAAGAAGAACAATAAGAAGCCGGACTTACAGTGCAATTAGCATCTGAAAGCACTCCAAGAATGGTTGGTGATGATGCAATGGACACTAAGTTTAGTTCATGCTTTGGTATATGCAGTATTCACCACTCTCACTCCACCAGCCAATGGACCACTAGCATCATTGTTCTTCTACCCAAAGAAGGGAGACCTTAGTCTGATGCCCAACTATCGACCAATATCTCTTCTGTCAATTACAGCCAAGGGTTACAACAAGATCCTTCTTAACAGAATCAGAGATCATGTGGACCCATCTTAAGAAGCAACCAGGCTGGATTTCATCTGGAAGAAGTTGTGCCCAGCAGATCCATATCCTCCGAAGAATGGGGAAGGTTTCCAAGACTACCAGCTTCCTTCCGTCAACCTTTATCGACTTATGAAGGCCTTTGATTCATCAATAGAACGTTCATGTTTGCTGTGATGCGGCCATTAAGGAATACCGGAGAAGTAGAGCAGTTAGTGAAGTGAATGCCATAAGGCTGCTGTTACAAACAACTCTAAAAGTGCAGTAATGGTCGACGGGAACATTCGGACCTTTCGACGTCACCACGGAGCTATTCAGGGTGATGTTTGTTAGCTCCATTCCTTTTCCTCATATTAGTAGACTTTCAACTGAAGAAGGGCACATCAGATTGTGACTTTGGAATGTAACACACCCTCGCAGCTCCAGACCGATACCCAGCCAAAAGTATGCATGACTTGGATTTTGCTTGATGATATGCCCTGCGGAATCCACTCTTCGAGGGCACAGACCCGCTGACCAATACTGCAGCGGCAGCAGAAAAGAAGGAAATATCGAGCCTCATAATAGGCGTATCCAAGACAGAGTAAATGACTGCACATTGTCCTCCTCTCCAACACGTTCATCTAGGTGAATCCATCAACCATGTGACAGATTTCAAATATGCTTGGCTCCAAAATGGAATCAGCGGCAAGCGACCTAAAAGACGCAAGCATTAGCATGGAGTGCCCTTTGGAAGCTAAGACGTTGTGGAAAAGCCCCACAATATCCATTTCTCTCAAAAGTCAAGTTATTAAAAACTACCGTGTGACCATCCTACTCTCTGGCTCTGAATCCTGGGTGCTTTCACAAGACATGGAAAGCAAATCAAGCATTGCTACCTCTTGCTATAGGATTATGCTGGATATAAAACTGAAAAAGGACCGTTGTCTCAAAAACACCACTTATATTCAATGACTAAAACACTGAGCCTCTTATCCACCTGTAAGACATCGCCAGCTGAGTGTCCTTGGACACATCCTTCGTCTGCTCAGAGGAAGAAAGGCCTGCTAGAAGAACGCTCTTTCCATACCAACCTAATCCCCCTTGGCAAATAAGAAGACCTGGGGTTCGTTCGCGAAAGCACTCGTAAGACTAACGTAGCCTATTTGTGACTTAAGTTACTACTAAGATTATTTCGCGTTCGTGAAACTTGGACCCGTAAGAGCAACGTGTGTCTTACGAGTCGTAAAGCCAGCTTTACGATTAAAACTACGTTGTGGTCACGAGTACACGAAACACACTCGTAGTGGTGGAAGAAGTGGAGGATCGTTCGCGTTCGACTCCAGCCATATGTTAGTAATCATCATGGTAACCTCATTTAGAATTCCAGAAAATAAGGAGACAAAGCCTGAACGCAAAATAAGATATGACTAGCAACCCCCTTAATTATTTTAGACAGGAGTTTCGTTCATGCAGATACACTGCAAACTCCTGATTAACAAAATTTAAACTTTTTTAACACCTTTCTAAAACACTGTTTTGCTCCACGTTGCAAACATTTTGAAATATATGTTTATATCTAAACATGTTTTTGTACTGGAGTATTGCCCAACGTGATATACAGGGCTTATCAAAAATTAAATAATGGCAACCCAAATATTTCTGGCAGACTGCGTTAGGTACGCCAAGCGTGACTATAGTAGATTCAAACCATCGTGTCACCCGAGAAAAGTTTTGGACAGAGTCGATAGTGGGAAGGGCCAGAAAAAGAAAAACATGAGGCCCGATTCACCTGTTTCATGAACGAATTGAGATAATCTGGCTTTTCATGTTGCAATCATTTTCAAAGGCGTTTGTGTTGCTTCGATATCCAAAACAAGGGCCGCTATAAGCAGTAACATTTTCAACTCACCTGTTACATTGAAGTTACCACGGAGAAGAAAATACGATATTTTTTTTTTTGGACAGAATGTTTGAGATTTGAGAGCTATGTTTTTGTGGCTACAAATGCGCTTACGCTGACTTGAATGATTTCATAAGCACATAAATTGATTTCTCTCTGCTATTCGGACTACATGTTTCAATAGATTATCTGGAATTTAATCCCGATTGTAATTTCCAACCACCCAGCACAGCCACCTCATTCATGCCAATACCTTCGGAAAAAGTACTAGAGGTGACACGATGAGTGAATTACATAGTAGGCATCTTCCTTAAAGTCGCAAATTCTTATTTCCAATGATATGTAAGGTATTCACAATACAATAGTTGGCCTTGAATAATATTGTAATAGTCGCATTGAGCATGTATAAATTAATTAACTTTTAAAAAGACATTCAACTGTTAAAGTTCAATATCATATAGCATGTTTTCTGTAACTATGTCATTGCAATAATTACATCCCAGTCCCTCGAATGGCCGCATCTTTTCACACAGATTGGCTCATCGATCCATGTCACGCAAAGAAAAAGAAAGAAAGAAAGAAGAGACAGAAACAAACAAATAAAAAACACAAGAAGAGAGAGAGAGAGGAGAGCACCGAGAGAGAGAAAATAATGATTATCTCCACATAATTCGCTAAATAACTAAAGCTCAAATCGATGTCCTTCATTTAGAAAAATCGAACCTTTGTAGATAAAAAATTCCAGGATCCCATTTTTTTTGTTTACATGTATCCTACGGTATGTTAAACTACCACATACATGCTACTACATTAAAACAAAAAACCCATTTCATTAATTTTTTGGTGTGGAATTATTAAGTATTTAGGTGATACTATTTTTAGTTCTAGAGGACTAATTAATACACAGAAAAATATATTTCGAAATCTCTATCCGATCATTGAAAAAGTACATAACTTTTGGTGAACTTATTGCCTCAATCCCAATGTGAAATCTTTGATAAAAATCCGTGCAAGTCTTCTTCGCTAGTAATTTTTGTCTTGCCATTTATTCAATTGGTAACATACATTTCTTCCTGCTGCCTGCAGGCATTTACCTTACTGTAATATTCATTCATGTCCTTTATTGGATATAGGCATATGACTTTTCATATTTTTAAATATTTTTTTTGTTTCTTTCCAACCAACAAAGAATACCCTTAATGAGAAAAATAGCCGCCCCTCTGTTGTTTGAAGTAATTTTCTTTTTGTGCCGGTTGTAGGCATTATCTACTCTATCAAAGTACACAGATATATAGTAACAATAGATCAATGCTATGATATAATTTAATGTTACAAATGGCCTATTCAATAGATTGAACGTGGTTCTCATACCCAGGATGAATTCAAAATTCGCGCGGGGTGTCCGAGACTGATCAGTTTCAATAGGTCTATGCTCACCCAAAACACGAGTTGTTTGTAATATCCGTTAATCGATTTTACTAGAACGGCATTAACACCAAACTCGTATTTCATAATTGCACCACGATTACACCCAAATGGAAGACACGTAATAATTGATTCCTAAGTTATGCGGAAAGGTATTCCTACGACTGTCTAAAGTCCATTGTGCGCGATCGCACGTAAGTCACAACTTGTAGAATTCGTAACAAGCGCTCAGCATAAGTTAGGTATATACTTACGATTCAAGTTTCGCGGACGAACCCCTGGACGTCCACGCATCTCTTATTTGGCCTACATCCTACGTGTGCTAGGGTATGAGAAAGGCATGATACAAGCTGAGCAGATAGCCACACTTGCCAAAGATAGATGTGCATGGAGAAATCTTGTAATATTCTGCTCCGCAGCCGAAGGATAATGATGATGATGATGATGACGATGATGACTATGTAAGTTTAAGAGTTATAGACTAAAAACAGCAAAATCAATAAAAAGGGTCAATTTCAGTTGTACAGGGGTCAAATGTTTAAGTTGCTCCGATTTGGATAAAAAATTGTGCAAATTATCGGTGGAGCTAATAGGATCAAAATAAGGAATAGTTTTGAGTGTCTCAAATGCTTGCTTAAGAAAGTAGGGGAACAAGGTCAAGCCCCATTTAATGCAATGTACGTTGACCTTCTGTGCCCCCTACATCAGTAACTAAGTATTTTAGAGAGTCACACTATTCCTTATTTTAATCCTATGAACTCCATCAATAATTTGCACCATTTTTATCTAAATCGGAGCAACTTTCAAATTTGACCCCTGTAGAACTGAAATTGACCCTTTTTTTATTGATTTTTGCTGTTTTAGCCTATAACTCTTACACTTTACGTTGTAGATAGTACAAACTATACCTTTCCTGAATCCTTGTAGTTAAACAAATAACATAGTATACTTTTCAACATGATTGGATCAATTTAAAAATTTGACCCTGTACAAACTTTGTCTTGGCCCCCTCTCTTTAAGGCACCATTTGCTGCACTTAAGAATCACGTTTCAGGGGTCCCTGTCAGTCTGTCAACATATTTAATCACTCAAACCTTTTGTACTTGAGATGTGTTACAAATGTCTGCTAGCTCCCGGGTTACTTACTTTATTCCGTATCAGAAAGTGTTTCTAGAATGCCGTAAATGGCACACCATTAGCATGGGAATAAATTTAGTCCAATATTAAATTAATATTGACTTATGAATGAGAAACATACAACAACAAGCGAATAAAGGCACACAAATGTAAATTAACAATAAGTAAACCTGTAAACAGTAAAATGATAAAAAATAAAATCTGTCAAAACAATATTCACGACTTTTTGTGTGAATTCCTAATTACAGAAAGGCTTCGTTGCTCTTCACTGGGCGGCAGCAAAAGGACAAACAGAAACGTGTGAACTGCTCCTGAAATACAAAGCAGATGTTAATACCAGAGATGAAGCAAGTGTTTTAAGTATACAATTACGAAACAATGTTACAATTTGCAAATATAACCTTCGTTTAACAGCCATTTTTGTAACTACGCTATAATGATAACGTAAGCATCCGATGATGATAAATTTGGTATTAACGTATACAGGCCCGTAACCAGGATTTTTTTATGGGCCTATTTTTTTTCAAAGGGGGCATTTTCCCCCAAAATTCGACCCCCCAAAAAGGGGACGAATTTGGCAAAAGTGGACCTTTTACCGAAATTTTAACCCTTTTTCACAAAATAGCAGAACACCCCCTGATTTTTGGTTCGCTCCGTTCGCCAAAACGATTTTTTTTTGCCTTTTTAAGCCATTCTTAAGGGGTTTGGGGCTTTTTGGAATTTGGCGGGCGGACGCCCCCACTGGTTACGGGCCTGAACATATATATAAATATGGACAAATAACTACCAACATACCTCGTTTGCCGTCACAATGACAGAATCCCAGCAAACCTTGAACTTTCACAATACTCGCTGAAAATAGGCCACTTTTTAGTTTTAAACAAAATCGTACAATCTCGGAATTTTGTCGAATTTTTCTGGTGAATAAAAGGAAATAACCGCAAGCTTATCTATAAAATTGTGTTGAAAATAACCATCGCCGTTTCACCCCCCCCCCCTTCCGAATTTTGAACTACGAGGGTTAACTATGTCATTTCTGTGACACAGGTACTATCGTTGAAAAAAAAATTCAAGAAATATATTTAAACCAACTATAATAAAATCACACTACAATCACTTCTATAATTTGGATATTTATAAGTCTTTTCGAATGTATATAATTTCCGATCACAATGAAATATTGACATACTTTGGGAATAGAAAATCACATTACTCTGGTTACTCATTTAATACGTTCAAGGTAAAATATAGTATCCTTAAATCTGCTTTGTACAGGAAGGGCAACCGGCTGTGTATTTTGCTGCCATGTACGGACATGTTGATACTCTTAAGCTGCTTTTGTTTTACAAAGCAGATGTGTTGACAAGGGACATTGTAAGTATTTTGATCGTTGCCATCCTTCACAAGAGCACAATCTGACTTACAATTATTGGCAGATCCCCGCGTGTATTATTTGAATTTTGCAAAGGCAAAGATTCTTTTAGAATCGTGCATATACATGTATAGGGCTGCCTCTTTTTTGATCATTTTAATATTTCAAACATATTTAGATACTGAACTAATCCACACAAATGTGACAAGTGACGCCATATTAACACGGTAATATAGAAGCCTTGTCTTCTATTTTGTCACAAACGTCACATAGGCCTAATATAATTTCAAGTAACCTAGAACAACATAAATTAACACGAGAGAGAGAGAGAGAGAGAGCGCGAGCGAGAGCGAACTTTCATAAATCATATCATTAAGTATATCATCTTGATGTCTTTGTTCGTTTGGACAATTTATTAGAATGGAAGAGTAGCGTTACATGCAGCGGCATTCAATGGGCATGATGTGATATGCGAAATACTTATTCAACATAAAACTGACGTGAATACCAAAGACAATGTGAGTATTAACAACATGAATCGAGGTAAGGGGTATGGGGTGATATTTTAAATGGATTCAAGCCCCCAAATATATCAGCAAACCCGCGCCATATTTGTTACACTTAAAAGACGAAACTCAATCGGGAACAGAAAATATCGAGAAAATGTCAATTCCATATTCAAATCAGTTCATATATTGGTTGCTTGTCATCATATCATCATCAACCACTACAGGGTGAAGGCCTCTCCAAGGTGACACCACAAAGATCTTTCTTGGGCTTTTCTCATCCAGGTTATGCCTAGGAGCTGGGTGATCTCATCGCTCCATCTAACTTTCGTCTTCCTGGATGTCTTATTCCATTTCTAGGTCTTCATTCAGTTATTAACTTTGTCAATCTCGCATCGGTCTGTCTTGCCACGTGGCTAGCACATGACAATTTCTTTTGCTTCACTGCATGGATGATGTATGTGACTTGAGTCTGGTTTCTGATCCAGACATTTGTTTTCCTGTCACGCTTGGTGATGCCAAGCATACAACTTTCTATGTTGGGTTACCTTCAGTTTGTTCTCCATTTTCTGTGCGACCAAGTCTCTGCACCATAGGTCATAGCAGGCACAAAACACATTGGTTGAACACTTTTTGTTTCAGGCGCAGTGGCATGTTACTTCTCATAACCTCACTCAGTTTGCCAAAGGCACCCCATCCTTCGCTTCGCTTAATTTCATCAAAGTGGTTATGATTCATATTGATGACCTGTCCGAGATAAATGTATTCATCAACTTCCTCTAAAGCAGATTGGTTGATGTAGATAGTCTGCTTTGTGGTGTGACAATTGAACATGGTCTTTGTTTTTCGCATGTCGATCTTCAATACCACTCTGTTGCTTTCACAGTTAAGTTCCTGTATCATGGTTTGTAGTTCATTTGGGTGGTCAGAAAAGATAACAATACCATCTGCAAACCGGAGATGGCTCTGTCTTTCACCATTTATTTTGATACATATGTTGTCCCAAATTTAGCTTCCGAATGATGTCTTCCAGAGCAGCGTTGAAAGGTTTAGGCGACATAGTATCTCCTTGTCTGACCCCTCTTTCAATATGAATTTTATTGCTTTCTTTGTGGAGTTGAATGGTAGCAGTACCCTTGCTGTATATATATATATATATGCTTGGTCATGTTGGTGAATGCCCTGGTCAACAAGCGCTTGGAGCACAGCTGGAATCTCAATGCTGTCAAAGGCCTTCTCATAATCAATGAAAGCTAAACACAGGGGACGTTGGTATTCACCCGATTTTTCTATCAGCTGATTGATAACATGAAGGTGCTTGTAACCTATGGTATATCCCTAACGTCCTTTAAAGGTGCAACGAGAGATATTGAGGCACCCAAATATTGTATCATAATAGTAAAATTCATATAGATAAGACACTCAATAGATTTCTTACCTTGTATTTGGCTACAGAAATGTCTTAAAATAGAGAAAAAAGGTTATTTTGATTTACTTATATTTCAATATAAAACATAGGCTGAATTCGTATTTGCTCCTATACAAAATTAGATTTTTTTTTTAAATTTTTGTACCAAAGAAACATTTCTCAGCTTAATCCTTTCAGATGGGGATATTTTGGATGGAAAGCTTTACATCAGTGCAAAAATCAGTACTTTCGATTTTTTAGGGACATGTGATATGTAAAAATCTCTCGTTGCACCTTTAAACCCTCAAAACCTACCTGACAAACAATCACGGAGCGGACCCCTGCCTTGGGTTAGTCGGAAAATGCTCCTAGATCTTTCAACAAAAATACCGCTACATCACTTTTTGCAGTGATTGTCAGACTTTCCTTTAGGGACCTTAGGGGTATAAGCATGATTGTAACTGTTTAATGCCAAATGCAAATGGCATTAAAAAATGAAGTGCTTTATTTATTAAAAAAGGTAAAGTCTTAGACTCTTTTTTTATTTCATTTTATATAATATTTGCCAGATTTAAACAAACATAAACAAATAACAAACTATTCCTGCAAATTTAAAATATTTTGAATTTTTTCGGGTGGATCACTGATAGTGTCTTAACCCTCACCTGAATGAATAAGCCTTTCTTTGTTTGTAAATCGAGTAATTTTGTGAAAAGGTTCTTGTATTACTATAATTTTATGGTATGCAAACTCATACTTTTGACAGAAAAAAGGGGAAAGGCTGGAAATAATCAATAGACTTCCACTTGAAATATATGGGACTTTTCTAGGTGACTATTGCAATATTCCTTGGTGTACAACGGTTAGTGCTCAATACAAGTCCTAATCTACACATTTCAACTATTTTAAGGAATTAAGTATCCTGCTGAAAATGCGCCTGTGTCAGCTTTAACAACCTTCACCATCAGACAGGCCACCAGATCAGAGTTGTACATTGATGAACGAACGCGTAAGCAAATTTGTAAATGCAATGTTCGTAACATGTTCAAAGTCGCGCGACTCCAATTTGGTGAACGATTTCGAACGGTCATAAAATACTAAACTATCTTCCATTCGTATAGGATTTTACTAAAATCTTCCAAGTTCCACGTCCCTTCCGGGGTCCGTATTTACTAAATAATAATAATAATAAAAAAATGTAAAGTCTTTACATCCCAGAAATAGCGTGTGAACTAGAGTGGGGTTAGTCCAAATGGCTCGTATCTAACAGTCGTTTCATGGCACGTCGCGTTCATAGGTTCAATACGGAATAAACGGAATAAACCGCACAGTGGTATTGGGCTTTATTCCGTTCACAATATTCTATGTGAACACGACGTGCCGTAACGCGACTGTTAGATACAAGCCCTCCAAATACAGTGTAACATGTTGCAATGCTTATAATCCAGTGAAAAAAGATTACAAGGGACTAATTATTGGGCTGATGTAAAACATGTACTTATTCCTTTTTTTTTCTTTCCTGATGTTATTAGATTTTAATCCTCCAATCCCAGATGTCTTTTCCATATCCTGTAAGGTTTGTATTTTTACTCTTTTGTCATACTTATAATAAAACATTTATTTGACTATAGCAAGGGGCAACACCACTGCACTGTGCCGCACAAAATGGTCATTTAAAAACCATTGAAGTCCTTTTTCGATACCAGGCCGATATGAACGCCATACGCAAGGTAAATAATACTTATGTACAAACGATCAATAGAAACGCAAAGTAATTACGAAAGATCGTGATCTATGATTAACAGTATATTTAATGTAAAAGAACAAAGCATACGTTATTTACAACATTGTTACAAATGTCTGTAAAATTTCGGACTCCATAAATTGAAATATTCCGTATTTTTCCCTTAAAAATATGGAATTTGTTCCGTGAAGTATTAGTAGTGTTATAATACCTCCATTTTTGTGATTAAAAATATTAATTTGATTTTCAATTTTATTTGAAAAAAGATTTCTCACGGGAAAAGTACTTTGTTTGTGATAAAAAAAGAGAGCAGGGGATTCCCAAGTGCTATATTAAGCTCACACCTGTTATTTACAACTAGATAGATTGCACAATAGGGGAAATGGGAATTCCCCAAGATGTAAACTTAGAAACTGAGTCAACTTGTTTATGCTTTAAGATCAAAACATATTACATGATCTGAGAATTCCCCAAGAAGTTATAAATGTGAAATGATTCAATTCAGATGATGTAATTTTTGTGAAATCTGATTTGACAGTGCTAGGTTATGTTTATGCATGATGATGATGTAATGGTTATTGTTAGAAAGGGGAATTTAGCTGTGAGAATTAAATACTTGTCACTGGAAAGACTCGGGGGCCAGCAGTTGTAATCAGGAGCTATACAGTATAGTTATAGATATTTTTATTCTACAATAATGGTAGATTTATGCTCTACATCGTGCCAGGATTTATAATACTTTGGAGACCCCCGGATCTTGAAAGCTGAATTGTTTGCTGTCGTCTTTTAAGCCAAAAGAGCTTCAGTTTTTAAAATCAAAACTTGGATTCCAGTTTGTGGTCCTATATGAGGACATTAGCGACAGACTAATGGTGGTAGAATACCTGGATTGCATTGCAGAATATTAGTGTCGTCGAGGGAAAACCCCATCGTCTTGAACTGCTGGACAAAATTACCTTCAAGACGCTGAAGATTCGCATGGAATATACCATGGATATTTATGTGAACTTATGCGCTGTCATTTTGGAGTCTTCGCTGTGAGGACATATCATCGTTGAACTGAAACGCTTTCAACACAGGACACTAGTATCATATCTTAATTGTGTGTAATTTTAATATATGTAATATTGTTTTTGGACATACCAAATTCTTGAACCAAACCGATTAAAAATCATTAAATCTGTTATATTATAAAATTCAGATCACTTGTGCACAAGGCTCATTTTTGTGCTTGAAAGGTATTTCTGCCCTTTGACGTCTACGAGACGTCATAACAGCAGTTTATGCTAATTAGTGTAGTTGCAACCAAATTTACTCACCCAAACACCTACACATTTTATGCTAATTAGTGTAGTTGCAACCAAATTTACTCACCCAAACACCTACACATTTTATGCTAATTAGTGTAGTTGCAACCAAATTTACTCACCCAAACACCTACACATAATAGGACACATTTACGTGTATATATTGCTGACAGATGCTTTATTTTCGTTCCGTATTCGTGCAGCAAAATTTACAGACACTTTGTTTTCGTTCCTTAAATAAACAGAACTTTAACGTAAGTTCGGATAGATGTACACGATTGTGGATAATATAAGAATATATACGTAGGTATGTCCTATTATGTGTTGGTGTTTGGGTGGTGAGGTTCGTTATAATCAAACTAATTAAGCTTTACGGAACAAATCCGTATGTTTTCAGGGAGAAACAAATTATTTCAAATTACGGAGTCCATAAAAGTGAAAGGAATATAATCAACTCTTACAGGATGGACGTATAGCGCTCCATGGGGCAGCCTTTCCAGGGCACTTCGAGGTATGCGACTTCCTTTTGCAGCACGGGGCAGATGTTAACGTCAAAGACGATGTGAGTTACTATACAAATATTTACTGATCATGAGGGATCTTGTGGAATCTATTGGCCCCCGAGGTGAACTGGAGGGCGTGAGGTACTAAATAGTACTCCACGCCCTCCAGTTCATCGAGGGGACCAATAGATTCCACAAAGATCCCAAATAAGATCATTAAATATTTGTTTTATATCCTTCATGAATATATTCTTTGTTCATTCTTGGTTAAAACTTTAAAAAGTGAAGCAGAGGCGTAGGCTAGGCTAGCCTGCTGGGTAGCCTGCCATGGCATGAGCTTGAGCTGAACAAGAGAGCTGAACCATCTAAGACCAAGGAATGTCCCGAGGAAAGTTCACTCCACTTACGATATCAATTCCTTTCTCGGCAAGTAAATGACGCTAAAGTCAGTACCGAATTGACTACATAGAATTTTTCCTATACAGCTCACCTTTGAGTAACATCAATCAATGGCATGTCATGACATATGGCATTGTGCAATTGAAACTTGAAATCACTGCGGCGTGAATTTCCTTACAAAACTCCACGAAAACTGACAGAACATACTTAGTTTCTTTACATTCTTAATATCCGTCCTATGGAAGAATTGCGTTAGTTGATCTTCGTTTATGAGACAAAATCGCTGATTTCCGAAGGGGTTTTCACCGCTGTTATTGCAACTGGGCGCAGCCATGTTTGTTGCTACGGCGTCGACAGCCAAAGGTGAAATTAGCATCATCACTACGTCAAAGTTCCTTTCAGAGCAATAACTAATACGAACGTAAACATACGTTGAGAAATACAAGAAAGAGTCTGTGCATTATCATGCATAACGTCAACAGTCGTATTGACCACAGCGAAAGAACCGCTAAAGGAACTGATAACACGGATATCGAGGCTAGAGTGAAATAGGCGTCTATTTCCCTCTGACGTCAGAGGGAAAATAGGCGTCTATTTTCCTCTTCTCTCACTCTTTCGCTCTTTCCCGTAAATAGTTAAACTATTTGTGGTCGTGTGACGCACTTTTAACCAATCAATGAACATGAATATATTCATAAAGGATATAATAACTACTACTAGTACCGCTACTACACTGCTGTATTATTATTACCAGTAGGCCTATACTCGATTCGCGTTGATACGTTCGTCCCCCTGGATTTTTGGACCTATTCCAATAAGTCGGAGAGGGAAAATGAAAGAATTCAATGCACGTGCCACACCGCATTATCTTGGAGGACACTCCAGTCATTTAACTCACTCACCCGCCACTAAATACAATTTCATTCATGTATGGAACGCACTATAGTGTATTTCAGGCCTTAACGTTGCTCACAATAACATGATTAACAGAAGTCCCTGCGCCTCATTGAATTTTTTCACCTCCGCAAGAATAGTACGGGGTCACATATCAGATGAATCGAGTATAGTAAATCCTTATGACCGCCCCTTTAAATTTTGCTTCTAGAAAGATATTTCGGGTAATGCAGGAGTCTCGCAAGACGGCGAAATTTCTGAAAATTTTCACTTTTGACAAAATGTTATAGCGCCCCACAGGCCTCACTTTAATCACCAATGATAAAGCAGAATTTTCATTAAAATGGAAGGAAAATAAAAATAGACAATTAATAAATAGTGCTATCATTGCTAAACACTTAACCGTGCAAAACGGGTTCATTTTGTTTGAGGAAGTTCCACTCCCTAAATGAGAAACGAGATTTTTTCACAACTGTTCTACTTAAAACAACTCTTTAACGTAATATGAGTAAAGCTGAAACGAGAATGCTGTTTTACAATTTCGGCGTTTTCAAAGTTGTGTTACAGTATGAAAAATGAACATAGTAGTAGGGGACTGTAGTGAAAGAGTGTGCGCTTCCGGATAAAATTGTGAATTTTTGCACACAATTACTTTAGGCATTGATAATCCATAAAATTGATGGAAGCACTTGCCAACCCCCCTTAATGGCCCCCAGCTTGATTTTCAAGGTTATACAGGGGTCAAAAATTTAAAATGTTCCGAATGTGTTAAAAAGTACGCCATGGTGTTTGTCTGATTACAAGGATTCCAAAAAGGTATGGTTTACACCATCTATGGCTTATAGTTCCGGAGTTATGGGGTAAAAACCATAAAAATGGTGAAAAAGTCAATTTTGGTGTGTACATGGGTCAAAAGTTAAAAGTTGGTTTGATTCAGTTAATATGTGGTGCAAATTGTTTCCCAAGCTTAAAGGATTGAAATAAGGAATAGTTTGCCTTATCTGTTATGTTTAGTTTTCACGTTATCCAACAAAATAGGTCCCAGGTCAATAGAATCCAATAGCTGCCAATATATGTTGACTTTATTCGCCATTTTGGTTAATAACCAGACACGTAAGATAGTCAAACTATTCCTATATTTCAGTCTATGAGCTAAACCAGCAATTTGAACCACATTTTACAAAAATTGGAGCAACCTTTAATTTTTGATCCCTGTACAAACCAAAATTGACTTTTTTACCATTTCTTAATTACGTTTTTGTCCCATAATTCCAAAACTATAAGTCACAGGCAGTATAAACCATACCTTTTTGGAATCCTTGTAACCAGACAACATCATGGTGTACTTTTCAACGCAATCGGAACATTTTAAAAATTTTAAACCTGTGTAACCTTGAAATCCAAGCTGGGGCCATGAAAGGGGTGTGGAAGTGCTTCCATCAATTTTTTGATTATCAATGTATAAAGTACTTGTGTACCAAAATTCACAATTTTATCCAGATTTGCACACTCACCTAAGACATGTGCAGTACAGTCCCCCACTATAGCGACACGGTAATGGCTGGTAACCATTGATTAAGTGCCATCGCTGTAGCCCTACTATTACGGATTTCCGACGATAAAGTCGTTCTTATTTTCTAAAGAAATTATCTAATTTGAATATTCTTATTTCGTTTTACAGCAAGATCTGACAGCCCTGCATTTATCTGCCTTAAATGGACATACAAAAACGGTCGAGCTTTTACTGAAATACCATGCTGACGTGAATGCCAAAGACGATGTGAGTATCCTTTTGCTATAGTTTATAAATGATGAAATAGAAACTTAATATCTACATAAGAATCTGTCCTGTTGGTAAGTTACAATATCGTGTATTTAATATTACTCTTCACTTAGGAAGAATTTGTTGCTCTGCATTACGCGGCGGAAAACGGACACCACGAAACCTGTAGAGTCCTTCTCAAGTACCATGCTGATGTTTATGCGAAAGCTCACGTAAGTAAATTATAAGAAATTGTGGCTCAATGTTTATAAGAAAATAAGAAAAGTGTTTTGTTTTTTACACATTACTGACTTTGTTCAAAAGCATAAAACCCCGGATCGAGTATCTCACTTTGCAGGGTACTCGCAATTTTATCTGTGCAACAAATGTAAAGTGCACATTAAAATTAACGTTCCGTGTTTGCGATGATTAATTTGAACTTGGCAAAAGGAACCACAAACACCTGATTCTTTGAAAGTACAAATTGTGCCAAAAATATAACATTCAGAAGTTATTTTTGTTGAAAGGTACAAAGTACATTGAAGAAAATGTAATACCGTATGTTGCCATGGGTAGAACAGTTTCTTAGCTACCTAAATCTTTTTTCCCGATCAATTTGGAAAAGTTAAAGGAAATTAGGGCAAAATTACGAAACCGTCTCAAAGCAACGTTGGTACAGTCTGTGTTGGGAAGCTGCTAAGGGTAATGAGCATGGTGAAAGCTGTAGAAGCAGAAAACCTATTGGGACGGTTGACAGGTCAGTTGCAGTATATAGGGCACCCTTACTGGAAGATCATTTGCAACGAGTGCATTCCTCTTGTGGATGTGTGCGGACGCCAGCCCAAATCAATCATTGTGATACGCTTAAAAGATGATGGAGTCAAGTGCAGTGTATTCCTTTTTGTGCTCATACTTGATATCTCTTTGGAGTGCCCTTCTCTTGCTGTTGGTGTTTGCCTGAGTTCTTGCTGTTCTTTGCCTTTCACGTACTGTTGTTCCTATTTAAGCTCACTCCATGGCTTATTTGTAAAAGTTTCACTGTATTGTTTTCTTGTTTGGTAAGCGGCTATTAGGAAATTGCTGAGAAAACAAACGAATAGTTTCAATTTCGTTTCTGGTCTGAATGAAAGTTGTCACCTTGAAACATATGTTCTTCATTGGTGAATTGTGGTTGTTGATAGTTACCAGGCTAATATTAACAGACAGAAATTACAACATAGCGGCTTATGGGATCCCGCACATACCATGCATACGAACATTCGCTCATAACATCAAATCGTGCCATCAGAATCAACGGAAATTTTCTCGAGGATGTCCAATCACTTATAAATAAACGTATAAGTGTTGGGGTCTTAACCGGCGATGCCATTATTTTTGCCTCGTTCTTCCACTTAAAATAATGGCATCACCTTGGTTGTTCCTCAAATCATAACCTTTGTCTAATTATTCTTTCAATGTGTTTCATTTACGGGTTAAATTCTATTCTACTTTTAATTATTTCTTGGTGGCAGTAGTCATACGGGTCAGTTAGAAAAGTGAATGATAAGAATATTATACTATGGCACTTTATTCAGTTATTTGGTGGTTCGTGGACTATAAATCACTGTTTGGACTGTAAAACATGACATTTGTAGCATTACATCTACATCCCGTTCAGGTTCGATAAGAGTCACCCCGATTTTCTTTATGTTCTACGTGATCTTCAATTTGTCATTCAAGCTAAACAACAATGAATAACAAATAAAAAGGACAGTTTTCCCATTGTTTTATGTATAAATTGTTAATTTGATAGACCCAACGGTATGCATGGCAATGGAAATGCTCTACGTCAACAACACACAGAAACAGGTAATCTACTCCTGGATCTATCTGCAAAGGAGAAGGAATCCACATGTAAATATCTCACATTTCATATCACAATGTCCACCTGTCTTTTTGTAACACATCAATATTGAATTTACATTTGTTAGAGTACACTGCATGTGCCCATTGAGTATTTATTATACCAAACGGTATTTCTACTTCGACGTTAGGGGTAGGATTAAAGCAATATTACACATTTTTTTGAAGAGCGCCCCCAATTTTCAAAAATATTGAAATTTACAGGTTGCATTGGTAACTGGCTAGTAAGAACCATACCTGTGAATGGTTAAGCTCAAAAAATGTCGTGTCGCACAAACGAAGGAATTTTGTAATTAGGAATAATTAATATCGGGATCCCCGAAATAATTAACGGATGCTGGAACGGCCTTCCAATGTGAATAGCCGGGAAATAGCGCCATGGACGTGTCTACGCTCATCTCTTAGTTGTTTTTATTGGTTTAGGCAATCAAGTTAGAGGTTATTTTCTCGATGGGTGGCACTATTTCACTCATGGACGGACATAAAACGTAGTATTTTCCAGCTCGCCGTAAGTCCTATCTGGGATACAAATTCAAATTACAACAATCGCTTAATTTATGATAAATACGCATTTTTTAAGCATGCTGTCGCAGGTATAGTTTCCTAGACAATCACCAAAGTAAAAACTGTGCCAAACTATTCAAAATTTTGAAAAATTGGGGCGCTCTTCACAAAAATGTGCCATTATTGCTTTAAGGGTAGTACTAGATATATAGGCAAGCGGGACGGAGGTTGAAATTTACAAAAGCGGCAATGCGTCCCCCAACACTCAAAAAATTTTGTGACCGAAAATTAATCAAAACATTCCTAGGCGCATTAACTGTAAAATCTGCCACAATAATTTCATAGGTAGAAATATGATTGTTTAATAATTTGCATGCAATTTTAAAGGGTGTTCAGAGGTAGTTGGACATTTTCTTCTGTTAAGTAAATCCAGGAAAGATACGGACATGCGGTTTTTTGCATAATGTTAGAATGTGCTATCTATAAACATAAAGAGAAGTTTTCCCCAAAGTTGGTGGTTACTAAGGTTGTTAAATTTGTATTTTTCATGCAAAAAATACGTTTTTAAGCAAGTTGCGTCGGTTTCGATTAATGTTCTGCTTACCATAAATAAGCTTTGCATTTTTCTTTAGTTAAAACCAAAACCACGTTTATGAACAGATCTACACTGAAAATTTGAGCACCAGAAACAACACGGTTTTCATGTAATTCAACAAATTCTACGTGCCCTTGTTTCTCTCATTTTGTGTAGTAAAATACCAGCCCAGGGCTGCTGCCTGTTCTAACTAGTACACCATATTATTATCTGTCAAGCTTGTTACATAAAACATGACAATTCACGCCATATCGATACCA
>JAMKCH010036914.1:0-23036 GCA_023653785.1 Ophioderma brevispina
CTGCCGTGGCCCGGCCACGTTGAGGACTTGTAAAAAAAATCAATCAACCTCTTGTGTGTATGTATGTAGAAACAGTGGCCAATTACCTGCGGGCCCCGCTAAGTTGTTGCCTTGGCCCTTTCCACTAAGTACATGCACTTGTGCTATTTTATACTATACTGTGCTACATAACATACCAGAATGATGTGACTTGCTCCCACCACTTAACCCCTCTGCCACGTGGCCCTACTACTTGGTAAAAGTCGCTGTGCCGTGGCCCTACTTGGGAAAAGTGGCTGCCGGGGGTGCCCTACGTGGGAAAGGTGTCCGCTGCCGTGGCCCTACTCAGAATTTGCAGTATGCATTCACATGAACGTCGATTGTGCAAAGTGTGTTTTTTGAGCGATTAACCCTTACGTTCTCGAATTGCATTGAAAAGCACTTTGGAAAGATAACTGCCTTTTTTGGCGGTCAAATAGCAAGTACCTTTCATATACTGGGAAATAGCAAAGTGTCACTAAACTCGTATCCTAACACTGCAGGCTATTATATTTTGAGTACGTCACTTACAGATCAATATACCACAAACTTTAATCATACTTTGCCACGTCCTAGACCACAAACACCACAAAATTTGATTTGTGGTATATGTGTGTATGCCTTAGTATTTAGATAAAATAATCATAACTATAAACCACTTGGAGTAACTCATCATATACTACAATCTACCACAGTAATAACAAAAAGCTGCACCATAGGCCCAATGTACAGGGCTCCAAACAAGAAGTTTTCGGCCCAGGGGAACTTTGGTTTTATAGGGCTACTGGGCGCGGGAGTACGTGAATGTGACCACCCTTATCTGTCAATGATAAGATCACGTACCACAATTAACACATATTACCTTGGTGTTCTTTTTTGTGGTGTAGAGCCTTGTTAGGGGTAAGGGGAGATGGCCGCGTTCATTGCGCTGCCACATCCCGGGTAGGGAGGCGCCAGGCTGTTTGATGTGAAATTTGATTTGCGGGACGTGACGGCCCTATTATCATGTGTGTTGCGAAGAATCTTCACCTAAGGGGAGCGAAAGAAATGAACCCAACTATACCACTCCGGACTCGCTGGCGTGGCCGGCTTGCTGAGAAGTCCCGTCCCCTTCCGTGGCCCTGCCAGGTAAGAAGTCTCCCTGCCGTGGCCCTGCCAGGTAAGAAGTCTCCCTGCCGTCCCTCGGCTAGTGAAAAGTCTCCTGCGTGGCCCTGCCCGGTACTAAGTCTCCCTGCCGTGCCCCGCTAGGTAAGAAGTCTCCCTGCCGTTGCCCCGGCGAGGTAATAAAGTCTCCCTGCCGATGCGCCCTGCCGGTTAAACAAGTATGCCTGCCGTGGTCCCTGCCAGGTAAGACGTCCCCTGCCGTGGCCCTGGCCTTGAAAGTTCCCGCCGGTTGCCCGGCTAATGCAAGAAGTCCCCCCTGCCTGGCCCCTGCTAAGTTAATGTCGCTGCCGTGGCCGCTAGATAAGAAGTGTCGCTTCCGTGGCCCGAGCTAGCATAAGCGGGGTCTCCACGACTGTCGGCAGGGATTGCCCGTAGCCCCTTCAGACTAATTGTTGGCCATGTGTTGGTTTCCGCAATGCTAACCTAGGAGATGCCATTGAGGTGCCCATACCGCTTGCATAAGAAAGTGCCCCACCTTGCCGGTTTTTTCCTGATCTGAGACCCAACCGGTCGTATGTGGTTTCAGTATGACGCGTAGAAACGAATGGCCCATTTGGGCGCCAACTGCCGGGGACCAGAACGTAATACTATAGGGGAGTATGTCTCCCTAGCTCGGGCCTATCGGGTTTTTTTCGGGTTTTGCCCGGACCGCCCGGGCGTGGTTTTGGGTCTGAGAGGCTAGTGTATTTTGCGCCAACAGGCGGCAGACGGTCCGTTTTCCACTAGTCGTGGATTTTACCGAGAGCGGCTCTTCGCTGGATAGAGCTAAAAATGAACGGGTGGCCGTATGCGAAATCTGGATTGTGATCTAGGGACGCTTTCGGTAGCGTTACATTGGGTTGTGTACAAAATGTAGCATGCGCGAGGTCTAAAGACGCCGGCCTGTACGGCTGGGGCGTGGTTTCGGGACCAGAACGTATATATCCCTTATCTCCTTAACCCTACTATCGAAAATATCCACGTTTAGGAACCTGACGATTGAGATTTCGAGTAGGGCGTGGCCCCCTAACCCTGACTTAAAATTTTTGGACTTAGTCGTTTTTTGAACTAGCCTTAGCGAGAAACCTCTCACTCTAAAGTCCACCGGCCACTTCCAGGTGAATACCAAGGAAGCGGTACGCTCTGGACTTTATTTTTTGAAGTCTACATAACCGTGGCCAGGTGACTTTTCACCAAAGATCAGGGGCGACTTTCCGCTGAATAAGGAATCGGTCCGCTCTGGACTATTTCATTTTTGAATCTCCATGCCGTTTGGCCGGCAGGTGACTTTTCACATAAGATCTATGTCGACTTTCGCTGAAGAAGGAAGCAGTCCGCTTCTGGAATTTTTTTTGGTATTAGTCGTTTTTTGAACACATTAGCGAGACGCTTCTCTTAAGTCCACCGGCCACTTCCAGGGGAAGAGCAAGGAAGCGGTACGCTCTGGACTATATGTTTGAAGTCTACATGCAGTTGCCCGGCTAGGTGCTTTTCACTGAAGATCACTAAAAAGATCTAGGGCGACTTTCTGCTGAAGAAGGAAGCGTCCGCTCTGGACTAGTTCATTTTTGAAAAGTCTACATGCCGTGGCCCGGCTAGGTGACTTTTCAAAATGAAATATCACTAAAAATCTAGTCCACTTTCCGCCTGAACAAGGAGCGGTCCGCTCTGGACTAGTTTCATTTTTGAAAAAGTCTTACATGCCGTGGCCGGATCGGTGACTTTTCACAGAAAGATCTGGGGCGACTTCCCGCTGAACTAGGAAGCGGTCCGCTCTGGACTTAGTATATTTTGAAAGTCTACATACCGTGGTCCGCTATGTGACTTTTCACCAAAAGTTCTAGGGCGACTTTCCGCTGACTCAAGGAAAGCGGTCCGCTCTGGACTAGTTTATTTTTGAAACGTCTACCCTACCGTGGTTCCGCTATGTGACTTTTCAACCAAAAGATCTAGGGCGACTTTCCCGCCGACCAAGGAGCGGTCCGCCTCTGGACTTAGTTCATTTTTGAAAAGCTTACATGCCGGTGGCCCTGCTAGGTGACTTTCAACCAAGATCTAGGGCGCCTTTCGCTGAAGTAGAATCGGTTCCGCTCTGGACTTAATTCATTTTTGAAAAGTCTACATGCCGTGGCCGGGATAGGTGACTTTTCACAGAAAGATCTAGAGCGACTTTCGCTGAAGTAGGAAGCGGTCCGCTCGGACTTAGTGTATTTTTGAAAAGTCTAATACCGTGCGTCAGGCTAGGGTGACCTTTTCACCAAAAGATCTAGGGCGACTTTTCGCTGACCAGGAAGCGGTCCGCTCTGACTTGTTTATTTTTGAAAACGTCTACATGCCGTGGCCGGGATAGGTGACTTTTCACAGAGAAAGATCTAGGGCGACTTTCCGCTGCTCAAGGAGGAAGCGGCGTCGGGACTTAGTCATTTTGAAAGTCTACATCCGTGGACCGGCTAGGTGACTTTTCACCAAAAGATCGAGGGCGACTTTCCGCCGAACAAGGAAGCGATCCGATCTGGACTTTTTTTTCCGAACTCTGGACTTGTTTTTTTCTGAACGCTGGACTTAGTCTTTGAAGTCTGCGATGCACTACCCTCCTATAGTATACGTTCTGGTCGCGGCCCCTTTTCAATCCTTAGAGCAACTTCAGAGCGATAGCCCAGTACTTAACCTCAAATTACTATTGTGCGAAGCGTTGTCAGAAACCGGGCATGATACGCCACTCTCTAAAACATTAGTCTGAACCCTTCAAAACACCTATCTAAAGGTCCCGGAAACCGAACGGTGGCCAACAATTTCTTGCGGACTCTACGGGTTGTCTCCGGCCCAAGAAATAGGATGTTTTCCGCTGTGCCCAGATTAAATTTGCTGCCGTGGCACGGCCACTTGAAAGGGTATGTGTAGACATTTCAAAAATGAACAAAGTCCAGAGCGGGCCGCTTCGAAAGGGCCGTGATCCAATTTTTGAAAAGGGTTCGCTGCCGTGGGCCCGGCCTAAGGTTTGGATCGTTTTTTTTTTTTACGGTATGTGCCCACACTTCTTCGCACGGGAAATCACACGGAGACGTACTAACAAAATGTTGGCCACCATTCCGGTTTCCGCAAACCAACTTAAAATAGGTTTTAAGGAAAAAAAAAAAAAAATGTATAAGAGTGCCGGGCTGCCCGGTTCTGATCGCGACCACACTGGTCGGATGGGGTTCAGGTATGACGCGGGTAGAAATGAAGGTGCCAATTGGGCGCCCAGCTGCCGGGGACCAGAACGTATTACTATAGGGGAGTATATCCGTGTTTTGCACGGACTGGCCCGGGGCGGGTTGGTCTGAGCGGCTAGATTGTTTTGCGCCAACATTTTTTCTAGACGGCAGAGGGCGTGTCCCACTAGTAGGGGGTTTTACCGAGCGGCACTCCGCTGGAGAGGGCTAGAAATGTACGGGTGCCGTATGAGAAATCGGGATTTTGATCTAGGGACGCTTTCGGTAGCGTAATTGAGTGTGTACAAAAATGTAGCTTTTTGCGCAGAGGCCCAAAAATCCGGCCTGCAGCGGCTGGTGCGTGGTTCCGGACCAGAACGTATAAATCTCCATACGGGCCACTGCCGTGGGGCTTGAAAAATGACATGTCCGGAGCGGACCAGTTACACGCATGTAGCCATATTTCCGGCTGGCTTGGAAGCCGGACCGCTCTGGATTGTTCACCTTAACTATGGCTGTTGGATATAGGGCAAATTTACCGCTAAATACGAGGCAGTGGTCCGCTCTGGACTTAGTCGTTTTTCAAAAGTCAATTTTTCGAAAGAGGACCTTTTTCCATTTTTCAAATGTAGATATTTGTCAAATCTTAAAAAAATTTGGATTTAGTGAAAGGCCCGGCCGCATCTGGAATGTCACGGAAAGTACGTCACTTGGGAGAAATTTTGGACCGGTGAAAAGATCCGTTTCCATTCATGTGACCGTTACTTCCGGTACTTTGATTCCAAGGTATAAGATTATAAAATGAATCAGTTTTCAGGTAAGTATCAGAAGGCTCAGTGGATAGGACGCTGGACCGAAGACCAGACGCTAGACACCAACCACCCCGCTAGGATTCCGGTTTCCAGGTCGAGTCCCACTCAAGGTAAAATTAATTTTGTTTCTTTTCTTTTCGATACCTTTTGTACGTGCTACTTCACGTGATACGTCACGTGATACGCGGCCACGTGACGATTAGTGGCGGGAAAATGCTAGGGTATAAAAAGGAGCGATTCGCCAGCGATCTGATCAGGCTAGCAGGGACACACCGACATCCAGTTTGGAGTCCTCCACCGAGGAAAAGCTTGCCTCGGTGGTTGGAAAGAGAGACTGATAAAAAGGCTAAAAATAAGCCTACGAAGCCGCGGGGATACGGGGAGAGTAGCGGCAGCAATAACAGCCGACCGCACATGAAATCTTGCCCGACATGAGGCGGGTTAGGGCAGCTAAGCGCGCAGCAGACTCCGCCGCATCCACTTCATCAGGCGGAGCCGGGCGCTATTCCCCCCACCTGCGTGCCAAAAAAACCAAGCCAAAGAGGCTAAAGGAGCGGGGGAAAGGGCCCGGTTGCAGCAAGCTCATCGGGCACGGCATATTCTGCCAAGATCGGAGCAACTCCGTGTTGTAATCCCCAGGATAGGCGCGCCCGATGACATGGTGCAACCCATTGATGAAGCTGCGCTTGACGCGGACCCTACGCTGGAACCGACTTTAGCCACTGAAATTGATGAGCCTGTAGGATCAGAAGATTTTTATCTGATGATCCCACGCAAGCCAGCCCACCCGGAAAGGTGCCGAGTACATAGACGAGGCAGGAAATGTCCCGAAAGCGCGGACCGGTGGGCACATGCTGGACCCTTAAGGACGATCTCGGAGGACGCCACATTTGCCCCGGGGGGGGGTTGCGACGACACGTTTCCGCGGTACACTGCCGAGTGGCCCGACCTTTGACGCTGACCAACAGACCCGTCCCTGGACGATTTTGCGGAGTTTTTCTTCTTAATCTTTCCAGGAGATACGCCGACTGGACAAACATCCGGTTGAGAGAAAAGAGGGTGAGAAAGATGACATCGGCCGCCGAAATCCAGCGCGTGGTTTGGTAGCCATCTGGTGATGGGTCTAATTCGCTGGCGAACGCCAAGGATTATTGGTCACCCCATCCGGGTTTACGAAAAACCCGAGATTGCAATTCGATGGGTAAAACGCGTTTTGAAGTCCTGTCTGGTAGCATCTCTTGTGCGAACACGACTACCTGGGACCCAAAGAGGTGGATTGCAGAAACTCAGGAAGAAAAAGAGCATAAGTTCCATTACATCCGAAAGCATCGCTGGATAGAGTCACCCGCCTGGGACCACTGTTCAGCGGAATGGCCAGGAGAAATATAACTCCAATCCGCACTATCACTCGATGAAGGCATGGTGCCGTACAAGGGGCATTACGGTGGCTGACGAACAATCGATGCCGACCAAGACTAACAGCCAGGGCTTCAGAATGTACGCATTATGCGAATGGGACAGTGGATACAGTGCAACTTTACTGCTAGGCACCTTCAAACAACGGCGGAAAGTCGGGAATTACCGCGAGGAGGTGACATCGAAGTCACCACAACACGTTCCATCAAATTTACTGCGACAAGTTGTACTGATCCTATCTATTAGCCCATGAACTGTTGGAGCGCGATACCTAACTACGGGGGCCGTAAAGAGAATTCACGGGACAGCCGACTGACTTCTCAAAAGGTAGCCGCAAAAACCCCCAAGCGATGTCATCTAGAACCTGGAAAAGACCCCGCGTGCCGAATTAGTTACGTGCATACAACTCCTGCCGGAGAAAGAGTCAGCATGGTGGAAGCAGGTGCTTTGCTTCTTGGTCGATATCAGCCGGTCAATGCTTGGATTTGTTACAATCGTGTCCACAATGCGGCGGGAAACCCGGCTGCTGATAAAATTGCTCGCCATTCGAGAGCTCATTGCGGTTTCGGCCGGCGGCAGGTTCCCCCCCCCCCGATCGACCGGTCGTAAGCACATGCCTCAACCAATAGGCCGGGCCATGAGCTGGTTGATATGAGGAAGCAGGCCATCCGGCACCCTGTAGGAGATGCAAGACAATCGGAAGAACGACATGCTTAAGGAAGGGCGAAGCGGACTAAGTTCGGGTGCAGAACGAGCGGGGTGCATCTCTGTAGGGTGGAGTGCTTTTTCGTATCCCATCGCTTCCTCTTTGTTCAGCTTTTGCAGTTTTGCATTATGAGCGACACATCACGGTCCAAAACAGCGTGCATGTTGCGCAAGCATTTTTACGAAAGACGGACGCCTAGGGAAGGTTGTGCCGAATGATAGGAACCTGCCTTGCTACTTTGTCCGTGACTTACTCGGACAAAGGACATTGAACGTGCCCGCAACGTTGTGCCGAAAACACCAGTGAACAGCGGGAGTGATACAATGGAGAGAGGGTTATTTTTTAACGACGCATACAGTGTTGTGCGAGCGATTAGTGTACCACTGAAATAATGACTTTACATGTAAAGATCGCTGAAATGTTACACAAGATGTTGTGTGAGTGAAGAGAGCCCTCTGTTTTATTTGGCTTGACCGGACACTTTTACTTTAAGTTGATCTGCCCTAACCCTTTCGACCGGCCGGCTTGTCTTACAAGTCAACTAACATCAAAGACTTGTAACTTCAATCTCTCAGATTAGCTTCCTCTCCAGTCCACCCGCCAATCGCTCACTGCTGTACCACACAAGTCCAGCTACTGTTGGACACCGAACAATAAAACCACCAACATGGGAGGCCTTCATCCGAACGGTATTTGGATCCTGTACCCGGCAAGGAACTGAATGGGCTGGGCCTATCATCCAGGAATATAAGGTTCCACTGCGCCGTGGTGCGTTGTTTAACGCAACATTCCAATTACAAACTACTGCCTACCATACAAGACTTGCAGCCTGAGCTATTGCTACCACAGAAGTGCAGCCAAATTCTACCACAACACCAAAGAAATCTATCAGAAAATGTCTGTGATAAACAGATGTGGGAAGCCTTACTTCAAAAAAAAGAACACAATTTCCCTTGCCCACAATTCCAATACAATTACATTGTCAGACCAATTAAAAAACAAACAATTCCTTAAGTTAGAAAAGGGTTAATGAAATAGAACCTGTAGCGAACATTACGGTAAAACTGCAAGCGACTTAACAGGCGCTGCGGGCAGCCCCTTAGTACGGTCAAGTGAGGGGTCAGTAGCAGGGTCAAGGTCAGGGGTTGCGGACGGGTAAAGGTTAGGGTTGGGACAGATTCATGCAAATAGGCCCAACATTACGGTAAAAATACAGCACGCGATTAAAGGGCGTGCGGTCGCCCCTTAGTTACGAGTCACGTGAGGGGTCAGTTAGCAGGGTCAAGGTCAGGGGTTGCGACCGGGTAACGGTTAGTGGTTGGGATCAGATCATGCAATAGGCCCAAAATTACGGTAAAAACAGCACGCGCCTTAAAAGGCTTGCGGTCGCCCCTAGTTACGGTCAAGGAGGGGTCAGTTAGCCGGGTCAAGGTCAGGGGTTGCGACCGGGTAAAGGTAGTGGTTGGGACAGATCATGCAATAGGCCCAACATTACAGTAAAACAGAACGCGCCTTAACAGGCGTGCGGTCGCCCCCTTAGTTACCGTCAAGTGAGGGTCATTAGCCAAGGGTCAAGGTCAGGGGTTGAGACCGGGTTAAAGGTTAGTGGTTGGGCCCAACATTACGGTAAAACAGAACGCGCCTTAACAGGCGAGCGGTCGACCCCTTAGTTACCGTCAAGTGAGGGTCAGTTAGCCGGTCAAGGTCGGGTTTCATTTGCCCGGGTCAAGGTCAGAGGTTGTGACCGGTTAGAGGTCAGGGGTTGGGACCGCGTCATAGTGTAGGCAGAAATGTGCGGTAAGCCTTAGCCAATTCAGTCCCCAAGAAATGGGACCCGGTAGCTTGATAATAAATTGTGGATACCTACCGGTTTTCCGCAAAACCTATTTAGGATGGGGTGTTTTAGGTTTCAATCTTATGTTTTAAAAAGTCAGGGTAGGGGCGCCTACTCGAATCTCCATCGTACAGGTTCATCAACGTGGAATTTTCCTAGTACGGAGTTAGGTACGTTAGGGATAGATATAAGAGGGGTGGTCTCCTCTGAAAGCTAGACCTCGGCTCGATGTCATAAATCTATATAACATTAGCCCTCACCTAAGATAACTAACAAATCAGTGTCCTTTCCCTTATGGGTAAAAAGAACGATTTTATAATTAACGTCCGCTGGCGACATGAATTCAGCAAACGACGAAAAGGCGTTTAACACATCACAAACGCACGCCGTTGCTTTTCCTACGGCATGCGCACTGTTTGACTGGTCTGTGACCTTTTTGGTTTGTAAAATCAATGAGTCACCGCCTATGAATTATGTAATATACACTTGTTGATTAATGGTACGAAACATAAAAGTGGTCCTCAAATTACCATGGATGTCCTTTAACCTCTTACTTCACGTCCTATCCTTTTTTTGGTATGTTCTTTTATGTGTAAAATGTAACCCATATTCTTTCAATCGCTAGAATATCATTTGAGAGCATTGAAGAAATCCATATTTATATGGCCGTTGTGTGGGAAAAGGTAGCCCTGTGTTTTCGTTTATAGGTAAAAATCCTATATATTAATATTTTAAAACAAATGGGCTGCTTCTCATTTGAATTTGCATATATGTTCCCTCTAACATCAAGTGACTTGAAGTCATTCAGGAATCAATCTGAACTCAATTAGAGAATAATCAGGAATCATCAGATAATGATCCGACCTTTATGTGTGTGCTTTGGACATATGCTCGACATTCCAGTTAGTTACGAGCTACATCCGTATGCTCTTAATTCCAACTTTACCGAGGATTCCCCGACCGTAATGACCTTCGACGACCCGCATGCTCTTAATTCCGACTGCACCCCGAGGATGAATGTCCGAGCGTACACAACAGCCGCCCGGTCCCGGGTCCGTATCCGAGCATACACACCCGGCACCACGGCCCGGCCCGGGTCTGTATCCGGCGTACACGTGCCCCCAGCCCGGTCGTGTCGAGCGTTAACGGCCCCGGCCCGGTCGTAATCCGAAGCGGTACACGTACCCGGCCCGGGTCGTAATCCGAGCATAACGACCCGGCCGGGTCGTATCCGAGCGTACACGGCCCAGCCCGCGTCGTGTCCGAGCGTAAACGTCCCGGCCCGGTCTTTCCGAGCGTAACACGACCCGCCCGGGTCGTATCCGATCATCACGACCGGCCCGGGTTCGTGTCCGAGCATATCACCATATTCGACCTTCACCGATGATAATCCCCGACCGAATGCTCTTATTCGCGACTTTACAGAGGATGATCCCCGACCGAATGCTCTTAATTTCGACCTTACCGAGGATGAACCCCGACCGAATGAGCTCCGAGTTATGACCCTGATCCCGATCATACCAAAACCATGGGATTTCATGCCTTCACAAGTATTGGCCCAAAACAAATACATCTATAAATTATGTTCTACTACCATTATTATAATAATTTCATTTCTTCCGGGATTTTCGACTGCGATTTATTTTTGTTTAATAAGTATTTCAAAAGTACGTTTATATTCCATTTTAATTGCACTTGATTTTGCTGGGAAAACCAGAGGGTTACTCCATTTGATTGCGGCAAAGGCGGGCTCTCTTAATAGTGATAATTTCGTGCAATAAATCTGGGGAACGTCATGAGAAAGTGGGATTTCTTAAGAGGGGTTCCTGAACATCTTTACACCATGGGCGTTCCGTACACATGAACATTTCAAGCTACCACATTGAAGTCTTAGCCATTGGGTGTGTGTGTCGTCACTTCGACGCAATTGAACCTAGGAGGTGATAAGTGCATTAAGCCAAGTTCATGAACAATTTGTGTTGTTTGTTGATGTAATCTAGGAGGACATTCAAATGTTTTTTAATTATATTTACAAAAATAACTAAAAGGATTCTATTGTAAAAAAATAAGATTAAATCTATCACTAAGATGTGCTTCTGGTGTGTGGTTGTTCTATTTCATGTTAATTTGAAAACGCAGGTATAAAGTTATATGAGATTTTTCAGACCAATGGGGGACCAGTAGGAGACTATTCAAACCAACGACGAATTGCAAAAGACAAGCAGAAAAATCTGTTAATATCTTCCAACTGGCCATTAAGAGGAGGCACGAGAACAAACTGGGAAGGAGGCGTACGGGGCGCTGCTTTTATACACAGTCCACTTTTGAAAGCACATGTCCATCGGAACAGAAAACACGGAGGGCTTATGGGGTTAGTAGATTGGCTACCCACCCTTGCAGGTCATTTAGGAAGGAAATTAAAAATCTAAGACTTGATGGTTTTACGACATATGGAAAACATTAAGGTAATTATTAAATAAACGTGCGTGCTTTTAATAATTTCTATAAAGAAATGAATTCACAGCTTGAAAATTAGATAATTTGCCACCGATGCAATTCTCTTTCTATTTTTTTAAGTGAGGGCCGTCGATCTCCCAGAGAAGTGTTAGCCTAATTAACTGCATAGTTTTAGTGTGGTCCTGCACCTGTTCCGTAACCACGGTGCTATTCGAGTGGGTGATTGGAAACTCTTATTATTTCAAGCAGGTTAATATCATCTTCTTGAACACTTCTTAATCAAGACAACGGATAGTGAACAAAAATACATCACATGATATATCGAGGGGTTTTCGTGCACAAAGGGCTACTGCTTTTGGGCCATAAGAATGTTGGGTTACAACATGATCTGCACAGTGTCAGGAACCGACTTTTTAATTACCATTACCAATGCAAATGTTCAGTAGCTGGGTATCAACAAAATTAGTTATAGCTATCTGCATGAAACAACTTTAAGTTAGTGCAAACAAAGGTCTATCCTGCCACTTAGAGCCCTTTGTGCACTAAGATGTGATGCATAGCCATGTGAAAATGATGCGATAGCCCGTTGTTGCACTCACCTCGAATGCAGATAGCCCTTTGGTGCACTAAACCTGCAAATCATGGCCTGTCTTGGTTATTTTGTAATTCGAGTTTATAAATTGCACAGGCAGATAGTCAATAAGT
This sequence comes from Ophioderma brevispina, assembly GCA_023653785.1. Taxonomy (NCBI): domain Eukaryota; kingdom Metazoa; phylum Echinodermata; class Ophiuroidea; order Amphilepidida; family Ophiodermatidae; genus Ophioderma; species Ophioderma brevispina. The sequence goes on from JAMKCH010036914.1 coordinate 12,283, forward strand.
CATTAAGTCAATCAACAGAACTGTTCAAATTATTCACTACTAATAAAACAAACATGCTTTTGAATCTCTTGCCCAGGTGTTGTCCCTCAATGCAACAAAAGGCTATCTGCAAAAAGGTGAAATTACATGCATATTTAAAAACTGTCAATAAACTCACAGATATATGCGCTATAATAATCATCTGTAAACTATTGTTTTACTTTGAAATGGCTCTTGAATATTTCTTTTAACCCCTTTGGAAGTACAAATTGAAAACCAGTGGTCAAAATCTTTAACAGCATTTTTCTCAAAATGGCCGAAATGCCGATAGCCCTTTGTTGCACTAAACCCGATATTATCATTAAGTAAGTTCAAAAGTGCTCCCCTCTTTGACCATGGACCAATTGCAACAAGTCGCCCTCCCACGAGTAAAACTCATTCCCAACTCCTCATAACAACGATTCCTGCTGAATTTCATATATAATTAAAAAAATTCAACAACGACTGTCTCTAACGTCGCCGGGGGTAGGACGTATGTGGCATGCCCTTCATAACAAAACCGCAAACCGTTTTTTGACAGAAAACGGAACAAATTTCGACGCACTTTTAACAAAATTAAACGTGATGAATTTTTCAAGATTTTCCATTTAAGAACATTACTCCCCACAAAATTGTTGACAAAACAAAAAGGGACAGCTTCACGAAACAAAAATCTTGTAACAATCTATTTTGACGAAATCGTCAAAACTCGCCCCACATCCAAACTCTTATAGCAAATGCCCCCATACTAATTCGTCCCAAATTAGCTATCATGTCACTCGCTCCATACTAACTCCGCCCATTAACAATCACCCCATATCAACTCGCCCCCATTATTAATTCTCCCATATCGAGTCTTTCAATATCCAACCTAGCCACGATACACTATGCCACGTGTTACTACATCCGGTACCCAAATGGCCTCGTATTAAATCGTCCATGCTCACTTCAATCGCACTATTTTAACTCGATAAGATCAAATTCCGAGTTTCAAACTCGGCCCATATCAAATCTCCGATACCAACTCGCCTATTTTAACACGCCCATACAGAATGTCTCTACCAATTCGCTTATTCATAACTGACCATTACCAAACTCGATCCATTATAAGTTCCCATATGGCAAATCAAACCAATACCATTAGCCCCAATATCACCTCGCCACCTTCATTTCAGCCACTATAGAATTTCAAGAATCTATCCAAGGTACTACTGTTGCTGCTCTATGCGGTAGTACAAAACACCTGTAATACAATCGAGGGAAGTATATAATATAGAATAAATATATTGAATCTTGATAAAACGTATGATTCTGGACAATTTCGTAGACATGCTTCAACTCTAACTCATATCAGCTCGCCCTACCTTAATTCAGTCCACTTAACTTACAATCCTACAAAATATGACCCATGATGTAACTGACAGCAACAACTTGTAACAAAGGGGGAGCGAGTAGCGCAGCGGTTCTTCCCTCGCTTTACACCATGATGGTTCCCAGGTTCGATCCCGGGTCGGGCATGAGGCTTTACTTGTTAGTGGTTCCAGTCCAAGCTCGCTCTCGCCGGTTTTCTCCGGGTGCTCCGATTTCCTCCTGCTTCGAAAAACTGGGGGGGGGGGGGACTTCTTCCCCTTCCTTGTCCTAGTTTAACTTATGTGGTTTCGGGCGTTTACTGTGTAATGTTGTTTTAGTTGCAATTGGCGTTTGTGTAGTAGCTGCTGCCTTTGGTGCCTCTAAGTTGCATTGTTTCTGTGAAGCGCTGGTTCTGTGTAGAGCGCTATATTAATGCTTAAAATTATTAACAAACATGTTACAAAGTGTATGGTTAAAGAATCGCCAAGGATACAATGAACTTGTGTGTGGCATAACTTCGCATTATTTTTCACAATTTCAATATCAACTGTTTTCATCACATTTTACAACAAGCTACAAAGCATAGCATGTAGCAACTATTTGATAAACAGACTTCTTAAATATTTTACATATCACTTTACAATTGGCTACATTAAGCATCAAGCAGAAAACTCATTATTTCTGAATAGTGATTGTTCATTGAAGTGTGACAATGTGATTCACTGATATATTTGATTCGAAGATTTTCCACATTAAAAACTTGGAAAATAACTAGAAGCCTAAAGATAAACTGAATTAGTCTGGCACATTGAATTCACTAGTTATTATGAAACCTACGGTACCAACATGTTTATCAAGGAATGAGTCCTGACACAAAAATGTGGTGGTGGAGATTGCGTTCTTCGACGAACCAAGAAATCATTTATTTATTGGATGCCAACAGCAGATCGCGTACACTTCCGAAAATTTTACATTGCCAAGTTGCCGAACTTAAGCTATCCCTAGAGGCCTTACTCTAAGGATAACTAATATATTATCAGGAGATGTGTAAACCTAACTGTCACACCTTAGAGTTCTTACTCCAAAGGATTTAAACATATTTTAGTGAGAGTGCCAAAAACCCTAACTATCACACCTAATGGCTAACATTAAGATAATTAATTACAATTTTCCGCAACTTAAAGAACACTTTAGTTATCAAGTAATATGAGTGTGAAACTGCACTACACAAGCATCCATAAGCTAGTCATTTTCATGCGCGAAAATAGACTGTATTAAAATGGATAATGCTGTAGCTGAGAATTACGATTTGCATTCACTGAATTTAAAAAGTCCTTAAGTGAGTGGATTTCATGGAAGGGCTCGCCCTCAAACAGGATTCAACAAGTTCCAGGGCAATTACTGGAGGAAAGATCACCCTATTTACAAATTAATGTATTGCCATTTGAGCTTCTTAAATGTGAAATTTTTGAGTGAAATTGACAAATTCAACTATCAGATGCCTCCACACTAGTTACTTATTATAGTAACTTGCACATACCCACCCCCCCCAATTTCACTAAAAATTTAGTCAAACGGGGGCATGAGAGTGAAGTACTAGAAGTGATAGGGGACAATAGGAGGCTATAAATCACAGTAACGCATCACAGCGACACTCGAGAATTGTTAACGACAGAGTCCCCCTATCCCCACGGCTATATAACAACACGCCTATATAAGAGAGATCTAGAATAGGGAAACGCATGGCATATACATGATGATGCGCTGGCTCCGTTAACTATTAAAGTTGCAAGTTGACAGAGCTTGATCAGAGAAAAAGACACACCGTGTACCAGCACCTGCACCCGTATAAGATTAAGGTCCGGCAAGATTTACACAATAAGGCCCAAATGCAGTGTGAGGGTTGAATTTAGCAGATTATGGAGCCTAGAATAATAAGATGCTCCCCTTGATTGTACATGAGAGCCTAAGCTAATCTGCAGAGTAGCAAACATGTTATGACTCCCAGAAAAAGAGTATCGTTGGGGGCTACGATATAAAACTGTCGGAGGATTTGGATTAGCAACCAAAACAACTTCTAACACCTTGTTAGAGAGTCCATGTTATTCTTATATGACAATCAAGAGAAAAAACAAAAAGATAATCCTAAAAAGACTTGCAGGACAATAAGAATTTTTTTTTTTTCAAGAGCTAGTACCGCACGATGAGTGAAAAGGGAGGGGGCAGCTTTAGATTTAGCATTAGAACATGACCTTGAGGTGTACATGGCAGGATTTCCTCACGGATTTTGTATTAATCTATTATTTATTTTATAAGCAATAAAACGACTCATGTACGTCCCTGCTTGGGAGTGTTTGAAGTATACAGGAATATTGAAAATTAAAACAAAAAAAAAGGAATTCCAAACGATGATATAAAGAGGCTGCCCCACAGACATAGATATATGGCAGTATTGGGCAAACTTTCTACTGCCCCTCTAGCAACTTCGCCACAGTCATGCAGTCTTCCCGAACTTCCATGGCTAAACTAACTGAGTTTGGCCAACTAAAGATTTAATGGGGTCAAGGCAATATTTGAAACGTTGCAGGTGATTATGAGCGAGCCCAATTCAAATAGACTAGATAGGCAACCAACAGGGGCGACAAGAGACGTAAACTTGAACATGCATTTAAAAGAGGCAACAACTTTATACGCAAAATAAGTACCGGTGTAGATAGAAAAGTAACCATTGTCCGGCGTAACTCATAGTCCTGGGAACAATGGGAAACAATAGGGCAATCGATTCCGTTGACTCTTTACTCAACATTAGTTTCACGATTTATTCGTTATCGTCTATGGAGCCCGGACTATGGCTCCCACCGGATTATACCTGCCTTTCACACGGTATATGAACCTAAAGCACAATAGTACGCAGCCCAAGTTACCCCGATATGCAAGGAACACGCAAAAGTTTAGCTACACCTAAATAGCCAGTAGCTGTCGTCGAAACAGAAGTTTATGATGACACGGCTTTTTGAGCCGGCATGAAAATGGTCACCCATTTCATGCATTTTTTTTTAAAAAGTAGGGCAAAATCATATGTGCACTGCCATTTATTATAATAAGCAAAGATTATTATATATTCAATTAATATTGGGAAAAAGGTATGAACACGGCCCATTTTTCAACGTAAACATGCCTTGCCATTTGAAACTAGATTGTTTGAAATACTGACTTAAAATGGATTTTAAAACTGAAATCTGCGCCACTGAGTGATCACTGGGTAGTTGAGTAAGACTTAGTAATTGTATTATTGGTGGTTTGGTCTTGGTTTGTTTGGTCGAAATTAATAATTAATAAAGCGAGAAGGGCTTAAGGGACACGGCCCAACTGTAACGTAAACAACCAGATTAAAGCACATATACCGGTATGTTTGATTGTTTTGAACTGCCGAATTAAATGTGGGGTTTATAAACACCTAATGCCATTATACGGATGCCATGAGATTCGAACAGGCAAGTCATCGTTCCGTAGTCAATCTCAATTGCGTAAAACAACCCGACCTGGCACAGAAACGTTGATTGAAATGCAACACCAAGTCCTACAGAAAGAACGTCATTATACACACGCCATTCGGTGAGGATACAACTGAACCAAGCCGTGTCCATAACCTCCAGTTGTGTTTTTAGCAATAAAACGGCTGTGCATTTAGAGCCGTCGTTAATATTATTGACCATGTAAATCATAAAACAATTTTCAGAAGATATAGATATGAAACAAAGATACAGTTATTTTAGTTGTGAGAAATAGCAAAAACTGTCATCAAGGACGCATCAAAAAAACATTACCTATTTTAACCTGGGTTATCATTGAGGCATAATTGAGATACTACTAGATAGACAATAACAACGGACAGTAAACCAGGTACATTCCCTAAAATCCCTGAATTCCAATATTAGCCACTTTATCAAAATCACCAGGGGGGTAACCGCTGTCTACTGATAAATGGAAAGTGCACAAAATCAACCCACCAATATACCGCCTATCGCCGCCGCTGATAACAATTAATGGCTAACATTCCTCTTCGATATGATCCTTTAAATCAGGACCATTTCCCACCCCATTCGCTCTTACAATATACAATTTTAAATTAACTTTACTTTTTAAAAACTATTTATAATTGTACTTTGCATTATCGCTTTTATCAAGAAGAGTTCTTGGAAAATGTATGTTCGTCCAACCTCTACAATAGGTTTACGTAACATTTTGTAACAAGGGCACTGCAAATCCCACGCTATGCGTTTATCAGTGCCTCATCTCTACTTCTTTTTATATTGTTTGCTTATCATGCGTACTTACTTATATTCTACATTTATATTTGTTTTGAAAAAAAATAAAAAAATTAAAAATATTTTTGAATTTTATATTGTTTTGTTTATCATGCATAATTATATTCAATATTGTTATTGATGCGAGAGAAAAAATAGATGAATGATTGAATGAACTGAATGTGATTAGTAGAGATATGATAGGACCACATCAGACCCTCTGACCCTGGCCATACTGTTGAATTGTGAACATGAAAAGCAAAAAGTGGACCGCGTATTGAGACAAAAAAGACCGAGACGAGGAAGGGAGTTGGTATATATAAAGTGCCAAATTGAGGATAATTTATGGCCATGTCAAAGAACTAACTCTCTAACTGGTACTTATGTATCTTGACAAATCAATTGACAAGTGTACATGTGACAATAGCTTCATTCAGACACATGCAGGGACATTAACTAGTGAATTACCAGTTAGTAGGTATAGGGTGATATTAGCTGGACTATTTGACTAAGATGGAGCCACTCAAGTTAAATCTAAGTACTGGCAATAAAATAACATAAGATGAATAATCGCTCATTGATAATAAACTCTTCAAGGCACGCCGTTCACATCTTATGATTATCTTAACAACGCCCCGCAACAATAGCCTATTTGAAGGTAAGGCCGCTTGTTTTGTGATTTCAATCCTTAATTAAAAAAACGAACAAGTACCATAAACGCTTATGTCAGTGCTGATAACAAAGCCCGGATAATTGAACAAACTGATTTGGGGCAAACCAAAAGAGGTTCTAGATAGATGACAAAAAGAGGTTCTAATAGATAGAGAGGCAAAGTTACCGTAAGCTTTAGAAATTCACCGTTCTGCATGTGTTGCCGACCACAAAGAAAGAGAAAACATAGAGTCACCAAATAAAAAGCAATGGCTGCCTTGGCTTTTGCCTTCAGCTTCGTCCACATACTGTGGGTGCCGCTTTGCATATACACTAATCGGTTGTGATACAAATTAATGTATGTGTAGACGGGTGGCCAGGTGTATTGTATGTAATTTAAAAATTAAGTGTATGGATACCTTGTGCGCGATACTCTTTTTTTCTATAATGCAATGCGCGCTTAGGTGAAATGTATTCATTGCGGCGGTTTAGGTGGTTTATTTAAATCAGACGATGATGTGTTCGTTATTCGTTTGCGTGGCCATGGGTAGGCAAAATTAACCAAACCAATAGCACCAAACAATCCTAAAAAAACTGATATTTTGGCGGAGTGTGTATCGAATTAGACATTAGTGTGTTATACAAGCACCCATACGATAATTATTCCGTGCATATATCAAAATGTCAGCGCCCAGAACGGAACGACTGGTTTAAAGCGTTTCACCCCCTTGATAGAGAGGAAAAACGTTACGAAGCTGTAGAAATCACCGTCTCGCATGTTTTGCCGACCAAAAAGAAGACATAGAGCCTACCAAACAATTAAAAAGCAATGGGCTCCGCTCTTCCACATAATGTGGGTGCCGCTATGCATATACACTAACCGGTTATATACACGTAGTGATACAAATAAGTATGTGTTAGAGGGGCAAGATGCTAATAATGTGCTTACCTGACCCATTGTGCTCAGATACTCTTTTTTCTCATAATCAATGCCGCGTTAGTGAAAAGATTATTCATTGAGGCGGTTTATTAATCAAGACGACTGATGTGTCGTTCAGTTGTTGTGTGGCCATGGGTTAGGACACAAAATTTAACCACCCAACAATAGCACCCAACATCCAACAAAAGATATTTTGGCGGATTGTTTGTATCGATTTAACATTATGTGTGTATACAAGCACCCAAACTGATATTATTCCGCTTGCATTGAAATATTCAAAATGTCAGCGCCCAGTGCCGGAACGACTGGTTTTGAATGCGGTTCCCCCCCTTGGGGCAAACAGTATCAAAGCCTATTTGGAGGGCGATGTTTATGTGATGTACTATAATGCTAACGAGCAGTCCATAAATGCGTAGTCATTATGATTATGATGTATCAAAAGCCCCAGGATAATAACCAATTGAAATTTCGGGCAACAGAGCAATCAATAGCCAATAGGAATGGCCGAGTGTTTATGTGAGGTAAACATAATCATGATAACGGCAGATACCAAAATGCTTTTAGTCATATGATGTACAAAAGCCAAGTATAATTGAACCAATTGAAATTTCGGGCAAACAGAGCAATCAATAGCTATTGAAGGCCGGCGTTCGTTTATGGGATTTGTTGTAACCTAATCATGCTAACGATGCGAAATGCGAATACCACGAATTGCTTAGACATTATGATGTATCAAAGACCAGGATAGTTGACAAATGATTTTTTTTTTGGGCAACAATGACCTGAAGGGAGAAATACACATACAGGGTAGCATTTTTAACACGAAGCCGAAGGTAACGCAAACGCCATTAGTTGACTGAATGAAGTATATGAACTCTAATGCCTTTTGTTACACAAAGGATAATGACACCAAATTCATTTCTTGCTGTTTAATGCATTTGCTATGTTTGCCCAAAGATGACTTAAGGAATAATAGCATTAGGAACAAGCAACGCGTAAATTAAAGGTAAAATGAAAAATTTTACAGCGTTACCACATAACTTCCATGCATGTCAGTCGGAACCCGAATTCGAATATAGAACACCAACTAGGCCGTAATAGGACCTAGTGGACTTAGGATTGATTTGATTAATTTCCAAGAGGGATTTTTACTAGTAGGTAAACAATTCCCAAAAGTTTTTTTTAATGATGCTTGTATATGATGCTCACAATAAGCTGTTAAGACTTGGGTTTAGTGGATAGATTTCCGGCTCTATCTCGAACCGCCTGACTGGATAGTAGGTCCAAGTATATTGGCGCAAATAAACACTGGTGATAATCGGATTAAGTTCTTGTACTTGTTTAAATTGTCTTTTAAAAAGTATATGGGTATATCTCAAATATTCCACAACCAACGCCGAACCAGGCATAGAGTTTCGCTAGAGTCCTCACGAGGTAGAACATTTCGCCAGCAACGGTGCCCCGGAAAATTGAACAACTGATTTGGGGCAAACCAAAGAGTTCTATATATAGGAGACAAAGAGGTTCTATATAGATAAAGCAAAACGTTACTTAAGCTTTAGAACTGCACCGTCTCGCATGTTTTGCCCCGACCGACAAAGAAACCCTAGAGTACCAACAATAAAAAGCAATGCTGCCTCCTCTTCTTCCACATACTGTGGTGCCGAGCTTTGCATTACACTAATCGGTAGTGATACAAATAATTTATGTGTTAGAGGTGGCGCGGTGTAATAATGTGTACCTGGATATTGTGCTCAGATACTCTTTTTTCTCATAATGCAAGCGCGCTGTGAAAAGTTGTATTCATTGAGGCGGTTTATTTAATTCAAGACGACTGATGTGTCGTTTCATTCGTTGCGTGGCAATGGGGGACAAAATTTAACACCCAATAGCACCCAAATCCACACTGATATTTTTTGGCGATTGTTTGATCGAATTGACATTATTGTGTATGCAAGCACCCATACTGATAATTATTCCGTGCAAATTCAAAATGTCCAGTGCCCAGCACGGACGACTGTTTTAAATGCGTTTCACCCCCTTTGATAGAGAGGCAAACGGTACGTTAATCTTTAGAAATTCACCGTCTCGCATTTTTTGCCGTCCACAAATAAAACATAGGTACCAACAATAAAAGCAATGGCTGCCTCCGCTTCTTCCACATACTTTGGGTGCCGCTTTGCATATACACCAATCGGTAGTGATACAATTAATTTGTGTTAGAGGTGGCCATATGTAATAATATGTACACTGGATCATTGTGCTCAATACTCTTTTCTCATAATGCAATCGCGCTTAGGTGAAAAGATGTTATTCATTGAGGCGGTTATTTAAATCACGGACGACTGATGTGTCATTCCATTCGTTGCGTGGCCATGGTAGGACAAAATTAACCACCCAATAGCACCCAACATCCACAACTGATATTTTGGCGGATTGTTTGTATCGAAGTGACATTCTGTGTGTATACAATCACCAAAACTAATACTTTCCAGTGCACTATTCAAATGTCAGCGCCCATCACGACGACTGGTTTTGATGCCGTTTCCCCCCTTGGGCCACAGTATCAAGCCGATTTGGAGGGCCGATGTTTATGTGAGTGTACCCTAATCATGCTACGAGCAGATACCATAATGCTTAGTCCATTATGATTATCAAAAGCCCAGGATTAATTGAACCAATTTGCAATTTTCGGGCAAACCGAGCATCAATAGCCAATCTGAAGGGCCGATGTTTATGTGATATAACCTAATCATGCGAACGAGCATATACCACAAATGCATAGTCATTATGATGTATCAAAAGCCCAGGATAATTGAACCAATTGAATTTCGGGCAAACAGAGCATCAATAGCCTATGTGAAGGCCGGCGTTTATGGTGATGCTAACCATAATCCTTCTAACGAGCGAATCCACGAATGCTTAGAATTCTGGATGTATCAAAGCCAGGATATTGAACAATTGATTTTTTGGGCCAACAGATTGACCGGAGGGAGAAGAGCACATACAGTGTAGCATTTTGACACAAGCCCGAAGGTAACAGCAAACTCCTTAGTTTGATGAATGAGTATATTAACTCTTACATGCCTTTTGTTTACACAATTGTATATGACCACCACTCAATTTCTGCTATTAATGCATTTGGGCTCTGGTGATGGCAAAGATTGACTTGAAGGAATAATAGCATATGAACAAGCAACGGTAAAGGTCAAATGAAATTTAACAATGCGTTACCAACACTAACTTCCATGCATGTCAGTCGGAACCCTATTCACTATAGAACACCCAACTATGCCGTCATAGGCCTAGGACTTAGGATTAATTGTTCCAAGAGGGATTTTTTACTTAGTAGTAAACAACTACCCAAAAGTTTATGATGTCTATGATTCTCTCCATAAGCTGTAAGACTTTGGTTTGAGTGGAGATCCGGCCTCGAACACGCTGCTGTATAGGGCCAAGTAACTCGCAATAAACACTGGGGATAATTG
>JAMKCH010036915.1:0-13510 GCA_023653785.1 Ophioderma brevispina
GCGGGTCTTTCTTGCAAAGACCTGCGTCTTTATGGCCCGCAGCTAGTTTTAGTGGTTGGTTAGGGTGGCAGGTTTGATGGCCTGCAGGATTGCAGGTCTTTTTGCAACGACCTGGATCTTTATTGCCCGCAGGGCTTAGTTTTAGTCGGTGGTGAGGCGGTATTTCCTGGGGTTTGTTTATCTTACGAGGAGTAACGAGGAATTTCTTCCACTCCTGGTAAAAACAACGAAACACAGTTTGGCGCTGCCGTGGCCCGGGCCACGTTTATTTCTTAAAAAAAATACACCGTCCAGCCTGCCGTGGCCAGCCACGTCGTTGTGATAAAAAAAAAACTGAACAAACGGCCAAAAGGAGGGTAATTCTTTGCTAAAATGTGCTATGCATAGGCCGTAAGGCTTGGCAAAGAATTACCCTCAAAGTTTTGAGCCGTTTGTCGCTTTTTTATCACAAGACGTGGCAGGGACACGGCAGTGGACTTGTATTTTTTTTAAGAAATAAAGCTGGCAAGGCCACGGCAGGTTGAACTTTGAACAAAAGGGAAACAAATTGGGTCATGCAAACTAGTTTTTGTATGAATCTGACTTGCTCTACTTTGTTTGCAAATATTAGACGGTAAACGGCCCAAATGCAATGAGGAACAACGAGTCATTTTCCCGTCATTTTTGCGGTAAACGACCCAAATGCAATGAAAGCACGCGGCATTTTCTTCCCTCCCGTCATTTTCGCGGGAAGCCGTCCCAAATATGCAATACGACGCAGAGCGCCAAGTTTCGATCGTCTGTGCCGGCAACCGGCCGAGATGCAATGAAACGCATCGCGCCAAATGTGCCTCTTTTGTTGCCGGGAAACCGTCCGAGATGCAAAGAACGCAGCGCTCCAAATTCGATCGTTCTGCCCGGCATGGAATGGCCCTGCAGCATCTTTTTTTCTTTTTTTGTTAACACTGTGCAACACATATCTTTTAATAAAACAACACTTGTCTAATGAAAATGGTATCAGGCTAAATGATTTTTCAAATAAAAGACTCCAACAAAACTGTAAATCAGAAATTGAAAACATTCATGCAATAGCTTAAAATGTAACAATATGCTGTAAAAAATGTTGCCCTCAAAATGATATTTTTGGTATGTCATCAATCATGGCCATGTAAATCGCATCCACCCAAAGTTTGATGTTTTTTATTGGCAATATGTTTTTAGGTAAACAATGCCCGAGAAGTGAGCACACCAAGCGATTTTTCTGATTTTTTATTACAGCTTGTTCAAGTACACTGTTGGCCTGCAACCTCTGTGTAATAAAAGTGTCCTGCATGTTTTTCTTTGGTCAACCTAATGAATTCTTCATCTGATTAAAACTGAATGAATAGCTGTTTAAAATGCAACATTATAACAGTTTGTGTTATAATAAAAAGGTCATGAAAACAATTTGGTTAAAATAGTTGTCACGCGAAATGATGTGTATTTGCAAAGTTCTAAGCATTTGATACATGAAAATCTTTCTAAAAAAGTGTAATTTTCAGGAAGTAACATTTGAAGCACTTTGCACAAGGAGTCTCATGGGGATTGTACTGTTTTACAAAAAAATGTTAGTTTCCCTGCCACATAGATAATAGGTATATGCAGTATATTTCACCTTACAATTTGTTTGTTGTGACCACCTGCGAGTCTATTGTATCTCCTTTAAGTAGAATGAATGAATAAGTTGTCGCAATGCAAAATTAGAGTCAGTTTCTCAGTTTATATAAACAAAAGCCATGGTAACAACTTTGTCACTCAAACAACATGTAACAATGTTAACTGTCACCTCGAAACAACGGCAAGTGTAAAATTCAACTTTATTAAGAATTTGCAGAGTTTTCTGCAACTTGTGTCCGGAAGTAACCATCATTGAAGAGATTGGTTACAGGGAGCATGATGGGGATTGGCTTATGAAAACATATTTAAAAATTAAAAATTGTGAGTTGATATGAGATTTTCCATCAAAATTTGCTCTTCCTTCCAAATATTTATGAATTCAACCAAGGGCTAGTCCAAAAGCAGTGTGAATTTTGAACTACATATGGTTGTGTTTTTTAACCTCGGTACCCAAAAAGGGAGGAGCTGTTACATTTCTACCTCATGATTTGTGTTCAGATGCTTGTAGAATTCTAACCCTTTATCTGACTGACCTGATTTGGGGCTTATTTTAAAGGCCATTTATCAGGCTTGAAATAACAGAAGAGACAAAAAATCTAACTTGTTTTAATTAATTACAATGGCTCGTTAAGTAAAATTAGTCAGGGGTGGAGCACGGGGAGGAGGAGCACGGGGAGGGGAGGAGCAGGTCTAGGGGTATTGAATGTACGTAAACAGCAGTTGTTACCACCACTCTGACCTTCCATAACTGTGATTTATGTACTTATAATGATGGGTCTAGTACTGTATTATATTTTACAACTTAGAAATATAATTAAGCTAATTAGTGGCAATTGGCCATGTTTTTAACAGATTCATTGCATTTCTATCTCATGATTCGTCTTCATATGATTGTACATTTGTAATCCCGTATCTGACTCACCTGATTTAGGGCTAATATTTTAAAGGTCATTTATTGGGCTTTGAAATATTAGGAGAGAGAGAATGCTAACTTGTTTTAATAAATTACAATGGTTCATTAAGAAAATTAATTGGAGTGGATCACAGAGAAGAGGAGCACGGTGAGGAGGAGTACGGGGAGAGCCAGGTATTGGCTGTATGTGAATTGCAATTGTTACCATCACTACCTGCTTCCCTAACTGTGATGTATTTATAGTAGCACATATTTATAGTAGCACAGTTAGTGTATTATCATTTACAACTTGTAAATATAATAAATGTAAATATAATTAATAAAGCTAATTTAGTGATAATTAAATAACTGCCTATATTTTCGTGGAATTGAACTCGAAATGGCATTTTTTTTCCGTTTCAAAAAGAAAACCCACAAGCATAATTCTATAATGTTGCCATCATAAAAACACAATCTTTAGAACAGTTTAAAAGTTACAATGCGGGAAATGAAAATAGTAAGAAAACCAAAGCCTAGCTCCTAGTCATAAAAATATGAAGAATAAAAATTTGCAGATCACACTACCACAGATCAGATACATTAGTATTACATATTTTAATAAGTTATGTTAACCATAACCCTTAAGTTTTATAAAGTAGCCCCTAGCTTTCTACTGAAGAATATTCAAATGTTAATAGTGAATAGGCCTTTCAACTTCTAGAAATTTAAGATCTGACTTGGTTTTGGGAAATTTGTCTATCTACTGTTGGCTATCTATGTAGATATTTTATTATTTGGCGGTCATTTCGAATAAATGGATCACCCGTATCCATTCTTAGCTAAAAACATAAGAAGAAGATTGCTAATTTCAAAATGAACGTATATAACTATTAATGAGAGATACTGGATCAAATTCTGACATTTATTTAATTTTTTATAGTCTCAAAATTTTCCATGAATGAAAATTATCATTTTGTGCAACCCGTATGTAGACTTCTGGCCTTAATTAGTAGTAGTTAATGTTTACTGCGTTGGGTGGGTAATTAAAAGAAGTCAACAAAAAATATACAAAGAATTTATCATCCACTACCATTAGATTGGGAAAGAAATACAGTGAACCCTGTTTTGTAAAATTATGTTTGGGTTACACCCGTATATTTTTTTTTACCCACCCTGCATCATTACCATAATTATACTTATATGAAATCATTTGAGTATATGCTTCAGGAATAGATACTTTTTACCACTTATATTGAGTTACTAGGTCATAAGTGAAAAGGAGTAACTTTTTGGATTAACCATCATGAAACACAATTGGTACCCGGTTAAAAAACCGACCAATAACTTTTGAATTAAAGAGTATCTGTTTTGCTGCAAATTTTGTTATAATTTTGGAAAAATGAGATTTTCACAAGAAATTTGTTTTTTGCTCAAATTTGGCCAATATGACAATATTTCCAAAATGGCACATCTTTTGCAAAAGATAAGCTCCAAAAACAGTAATTAAGTCAAATGTGCGTTGAGTACTTTTTAATGAAAATAACAACTAAAAAAGTACATTTGAAATTTGACCCCAAGGGTACAAAGTTACACCAATGATGTGAAAATGACCATGTGTATATAAAACTAGTAGTTTCCATCACGCAGAGCCAAAAAAAATTGCCATAAAAATCAGCTTTTTTGAGTGAAAATTGAATTTTCCCCTATACACTGTGTGTCTATGGAAATGATAGTTTTGCTGACCTGCAAACCATGATGGAGTCATTCTGATGTAATGCTAGGCATGTTGGTACTCATTTGGAAATCAATGGAAAGAGGGAACAATAGCTCTTCATTGGTACCAAAATCAAGTGTCTGCGGTATTCCTGTGTCGTATTAAGCATGTTGGTACTTCCTCTCCCATAAGGGGGTTGTTTGCCACCCCTTATCCACACTTTGTTGGATAACCCTGTTCTCTACCTGTGGTGTTTTGTTTTTGCATGAAACGGAGCTTAAAATGTCACTTGACAATTACATAAATAATTTGGCACCCTAGGGTGTTTTACCCTCAAAGCCGGAACCACGCCGTTGTAAAGCACGCAACAATCAAAACCGTCTGGCCAGGTAGAACTTTCAAGAGAGAGGGAGTAGGAGCTATGTTACCTTCTTTTTCCTTGGAAATTGCCACTGCCTGTCGTTAGGTTATTTTTTTTCTTAACACAACAGTTCAAAGCACTTTGTGTCCAAATTTCGAATCCCTTACACTAAATCCACATATAGATATAAAGAAAAAACAATCAAACACAAATACTGAGCTGCTTTCACCTTTTTCCAAGACAAAATAGTTTCTAAAAGGTATAATCCCCTGAACTATCAACGATGATTTGATAACTACAAAAACTCTATTACCAAAAGCTCCAGGTGTAGGGTTGGGTTTTATTGGTTAAACCACAACTTTATGAACAAATCATGAAGTTAAAACTGCATGGTTCATAAAAATTTTGAAAATTGAGCTGTAATATCACAGGGACTCCCACAGTACATATTTCGGCTAAGGTTATTTAACACAACATACAGATTGCTTTGATTTCTGAAAATTCTAAATTGGAAATGGACATCAGAGAAATTAACATTTTGCCCACCCATGTGTGACAAATGTGCTGTGCTGTACTTGTATTTTTTTTTGAAGGCCGCCCCCATTTTTTCAAAATATTTGAGATTTTTGCACAGTTTCATTGGTAAATGGCTAGTCAAACTATATACCCAGACTACTAGCAGACAGTTGTAACCATCTCAGTAAAAAAGGTTTTAGTGATACAATTGTAAATTTTTGACAGACTGGCAGGAACCCCCTGAAACGTGATTCTTAGTCCGCAAATGTGGTATTAAGGGAGGGGGGGCCTAGACAGAAAAGATTGTACAGGGTTCAAATTTTAAAATGAGCCCATCCTGTTGAAAAGTATACCATGTTATTTGTCCTAACCATAGGGATTCAGAAGGTATAGTGTTGTACTATCTACAGCCTAAAGTTTCAGAGTTATGTTAAAACACAAAAATCAATAAAAAGGTCATTTCAGTTGTACAGGCGAATTTTAAAGTTGCCTTCGATTTGGATAAAAACTGGGGCAAATTATTGGTGGAGTTCATATGATTAAAATAAGGAATAGTTTTTGAGTGTCTCAACTGCTTAGTTACTAAAGTATTGGAAACAAGGTCAAGCCCCATTGAATGCATGGACATTGACCTTCTGAGCCCCCTACACTCGCTAGGCCCCCCCTCCTTAATACCACATTTGCGGCACTTAAGAATCCGTTTCGGGGTTCTGTCAAGCTGTCTACATATTCAATCACTCAACATTTTGTACCGAGATGTGTGGACAATGGCTGCTACTCCCGGGTTAATACCTGTGAATGGTAAAGCTCGAACACTTGTCTATTGTATTCGGCAAAAGAAGGAATTTGTAGTAGAATAAATATATGATAGATCCGCCGATAATATTCACGGGTGGCTAGAAAATCGTCCTTCAATATGAAAATCAGCCGGAATTGCGGCCAAGTACGTGTCCTAATGCTCATCCATATCGTTGTTCAGTTGGTTTCCGTCAGTCCAAGTTAGAGGTCATTCTGGTGAGGTGGCACTACCCTTGTATTTTCTTAAATTGACGGACAGAAATTTTGCGTTTCCAGCTCTGCTGTTAAATTACAATCGATATGCCGATTCTAATTACAGCAAAATGCTTCTTTTATGACAAATACGCCCCCGCACTTTTGAGCTTTACCATTCGCCCAGGTATAGTTCACTAGACAATTAAACCAACAAAAACTGTGTCAAAAAAAATTGAATTTTAAAAATTTGGGGCGCTCTCAAAAAATGTGCTGTATTGCTTTAAAGTGATTTGTCAACACATTGGGTGAGTAAAAACTTTTAATTTCTCTGATTTCCTATAGCCCTATATTCGTTAAATTGTATCATTCATTTGATCCCAGTGTTGGGTGTATGGGTGTGGGTGTGTTTTCTACAGGATGCGTGACCCTCTTACCTACTGTTGGAAAGTGGACCTCTATGAAAAGCAAACATCCCGCCATCTTGCTAAATTTATACTTGATACTTTACATTGTGATAGAATAATGACAGCATTTTAATGAGGAAGTACTTTATCTTAATAAAAATATTTGGTATGGTAAAAATATTACACTATACCAGATAAAAATAATGAACACACACTTCAACAGTTCAGGGATTGATCACTTTTTAAAGTGTTTTCCTTAATTTACTGGAATCCTTTAAGTGTATTCTTTTTAACAGGTTATTCCTGTTTAACTTCGTTTTGGCAGAGGAAAACATCAGTTACCGAAAGCATCCGTATCGCCACGGACTTGCGGCACTGCGTATATGAGATATTGACAAAGAACGCGCCTGGTTAATCACGCGCCGCACCTTTCACGCACCAATTTTATTTTGCTCCGTATCCTATCTGCGTAAAATAACGCGGCCCGTAGTTTCTTCAAAATTCCCTTTAAAATGATCTTTAATGGTCCATTTTCTTGAAAAGTAATCTGGTTACGCCCATTATTTTTATTTCGGTATTTTGAAGTATGCAAATCAGACCTAAACATATGTGAAAATCGAAAAACGTCGGCCCCTTGTTATATTTTTAAGTAAAGTTATTGCTGTTGGATTGAATTTTGCCATAGAGTTGGCGTCGTTAAATCATGTCATTTGGAGGAACACTATACCGTTTTTTAAACTATTTTGTCTCAAAACGAATATAAAAGCCTATTTTTTTATTTTAGATTCGTTTTCACACAAATGAAATGTTATATATTCTAATTTTAAAGAAATTTTCTTCGGCCTATTTAAATCATGATGCAACACCTTAACTGCATATATTTATTGTTTCAATACATTTTTATTAAAAACAAAAAATAATCAAACTAATTTTTGAAGGAAAATATGAATCTTGCAAAATAAAAAACAAAACAAAATAAATGACAATACATAAAAAAAAGAAAAATATGAAAAATATTCAATAATTACAAAAATAAAAATATTAAACACCAAAGGAAATAGACTTAAAATCAAAAATAATAAAAAGTAGAATTAAATTGGACATTGACAAAAAAAAATGAAAAAAATGATCATAAAATTATTCAATTTTTTGTAAAGAAAGAATAAGAAAATATAAACATTACAAAATTTTTTTAATATATTTTTTGTCTATTTACTTGGTGAAAAGGAGAACCTGAATGGGTTAGTTGAAGCGTTGTGGAAGGGGCGATTAGCAACACTCTTGTGTGAAGTGGAACCCTGAGGTTGTTCGGGAAAAGGAGAACCCTGGGGTCGTTTGGAAAGGGTGGCTGGGGGGGGGGGACACTGGGGTAATTGGGAACTGGGAAGGAAAATCTGGGTTCGTTGAGAAAGACCATGGGGCTGGAAAGGGCCAACGGGTAGGTGCAATTGCATATGTACATGTAGATGGAAAGGGTAACCTTCGGGTATTTGGGATGGTGTGGAGGTAGTGGGGAAAATGTGCCCTTGGGTAGTTGGAAGGGGGAACCTGGGGTAGTTGAGAAAAAAGAACCACCTGGTTATGAAAATGGTGAATATGGGTGTAACTTAGGAAGGTGACTCGGTGCAGCTGGGAAGGGGCTCTGAGCCTTGGAAAGGGGATATTAGGTAGTTGGAAAGGGATCCTGTGGTAATTAGCACCTTGGACATCTGGACAGTTATTAAAGGGGGCCCGGTATAGTTGCATTAGTAGAATTAGTAAACGGTGTCACACCTAGGGCCCTGACTAAATTAATGACTACAGGTCAGTCTGATAAGGTTAAGTGCGGATCCTCAACAACATTAAAAACTGGTACCCCCGCCACCAAAGGCGAAAGCCGGAGACCGCCGCATCTAGTTGATACAGGAATGAAACTTAAAAAAATGACGCATTAACTGTTATGATACTGTAACTGCTGTGACTACTCTGAAATTATTCATGGCACGTTTGATATAACCCTAATCTATTTCAACTCTGAAATAGTTATTAAAGTTGAACAGCTTAATAAGCAAAACTTGAATTAGGTGGCCTTCCAAGTAAAGGTAGTGCAAACCGCATAAGGAGTATACCTTAAACAGAATATAAATTGCCACAGGTAAGAGAACTTTAAAGTAGGGATTTTAATTCTGATCAGGGAAAAATCCCGAAATTGCCTAAAGTTTCCTATTTGTCATACTATAGACAAAATGTGGGTGAAATTATTGCTCAGAGAATGAAAAACATACATATGAATGTTATGAATATGACTAATATCGACCTTAAAAAGGCCACACGAGGGAGGTAGGGGCTGGTTTCATATAAGATATTGTCATTCTGTTATCAGGGAAAATGAAGTACATGATCGGTGGCAACAACGAGAAATAACCATTGTGATGACAGTCTGTGAAGCACACCTGTTTGACACACGTGTGTATATGCTGTAAAATCTAAATGCACTATTTCAGCAAAGATGAAGGTCTGACACTAAAATAAAGGTGAGATATATGTATTCCTGGTGTGATTTCCTTTCATTTGAACCCCATATTGATATACTTTACATACTGTTCAGATTTGACCCCCCTGGGGGCCCCACAGGGGGGTCTGTGTGAAGTTTACGGAAATCAGCCCTCTGGATTTCTGATCAGTGTGTCATAGGCTATCTACCTGAATATAGTAACCAAAAATAGCATTGGGAATTTTAAAAATGGTATGCGTGCTCCCTGGTTATAGGGGCCTACACATGCAATGGAAGTCAGCAGTGAGAATCAACATACTTTTAATTTCACGAAGGACCACACACATACCTACACACCCACACCACACACTCATACACAAAGAAAAGACATCTTGAAATTCACAACTTTAGACAACTGTACAGGCCCGTAGCCAGGATTTTTTCTGGGGGTGCGGATTTTTCCAAAAGTGGACCTTTTTCCCAAAATGTGGACCTTTTCACAATAGAGGGGGTGTAAATTTGGCAAAGGTGGACCTTTTTGCCCAAATTTTGCCCTTTTTTGACCAAAAAAAGCCTAAAACCCCTATTTTTTCTAGCTCGCTTCGCTCGAACACATCATTTTTGTGAACCTTTATGGAATTTTGGAGATTGGGGTGGGTACATCGCACCCCCCACACCCCCCTGGCTATGGCCCTGCAACTGTATGTGTTCTACAGTACTCAAATAAAATAAAATAAGAGCATTTATCATTCTAGGTAAAAAATGCTATAGACTATCATCTTACAGCTTCAATGTATACTTGCGTTCAAGCAAGTTAAATTATTGTTATTACTTTCTCATTTGTTTATTTTTATCTTGTTACAATTTTGGTTTCGATTTTTATTATTTTTTCGTTTTTTATTTCTTTTTTATATTTATTTCGTTTCATTTATTTTATTAATTTTTTATTTGTATTCTTTTTTTTCGGTTTCTATATATTTAGAAAAAACATGTTTTTCTCATTTGTTTATTTTTTGTTGTTACAATTTTGGTTTTTTATTATTTTTCGTTTATTTCTTTTTTATATTTATTTCGTTTCATTTATTTTATTAATTTTTTATTTGTATTCTTTTTTGGGGGGGTCTTTATATTTACATTTTTTTCTGACGCCATATGTGAACAAAAAATGTTCACATCTGTCTACAAGGATTTGATTTTTCTAGTTTTTAGATGTTTTTATTATTTTCTCATTTGTTTATTTTTTTTATGTTACAATTTTGGTTTCGATTTTTATTATTTTTTTTTTGTTTTTTTTTTTAGTTTTTATTTCTTTTTTATATTTATTTCGTTTCATTTATTTTATTAATTTTTATTTGTATTCTTTTTTTTCAGTTTCTTTATATTTATTTTTTTTTTCTGACGGCCATAAAAAAACAACATAATTATGTTCACATCCCTTCTACACCCAACTAATATCTCTAAAAATGCAATTAAACAAAGAAATAAACTAAACTAAAAAAAAAAATAAAAAAAAAAATACCCCACACGCCCAAGTCGGAACTCGAACCCACACCATTAGACACCAATAACAAAATCTAGTGATGAGCTGTTTGGGCAAGGTGGAAATAATAGCTGCAAATCAGCTTTGTAATGGTCTCAATAGTCGCGCAACGCATTCTGGATATTTTTCACTGTAAACAAAGATCTTTGGTATAAACACGAACTTCTGCCGATCTAAAGAGAAAGAGGTATTGAGAAATGCGGATCTATCATCTACAAAATATTTCAGCAAAAAAAAATATGAACACAATCATTGGGGAACGCCACACAAAATTAGAGGGAGATTGACATTCGGCTCTGTATTAATAATGATATCATGGTTAATTTTGTCAAAAGTCTTCCAGCGAACCCCGCCTTAACGCGCAAACGCCTGGACTTAACATGCAAACACCACCGTTACAAGAATCATGTTAACTTCATTGGTTGTTATGTTCCGTGGCTAGGCTATTACCACGGACCACTTACCCTACGTTAAAAACGCCAACCTTCACTACTTTTTTTTATTGGCAGCAACATTTTCACTACAAATAATCATCGATTTTTTTAAATATCCGTATCTAGAAAGCCCCGCAGTTTTATGATACATCTTTAAAACAGCGATAGCCTGATCTCGTACATACTTCAAAATCCAAGTAACAAACCAACCACTGTTCATTTAAATAAAGAAACAAATTTTACAAAAAAACACCGTTTTTTACACCCAAAAACCTTAAACTAAAAAATTACACCGAAAATTCAATAACGGTAGTGCAAGAACACCAGCATGACTAATTTGCAGGTACCATTTTCACCGGCCGAAATTGCCCTACATTTACGGAATCCGCGAACAAAAAAACGATCACAAAAGGGCGGGCACGACCAAAAGTTAATATCTTGTCGCTAGCGAGAGTTTTCCGATAAAGATGGGATGTTTATACCATGATTTGAAAACCCTGTCTGAACATGTTAGCAATTTGAGCTGCGGAAACTTGTGAAGATTTTGATAGGTCCGTCCAAGTACCCTGCTACCTAATCTCTGCGCAGAACTTACACCGGGGTTTATTTAGTAAAACCGTGTTTAAAAACTCTTGTATCTTGTATTCTCTAATTGGCCAGAACATAAGCAATTATTAACCCTAACACAACGCGGCCAGAGATGCAATGAGAGCCAACGAAAACGTGGTACCCGTCGGAAAATGCTTTCTCTCGTTTCATCTCGGCCGTCAACAACTATTTTTTTTCGCGCAAATGACTCTCATTGGACCTCATTGAACTTCTGTGCCGTCTTACCGGAAAAATGACGCGATGGTTCCTCGTGCATCTGGGCCGTCTTTACGGAAAATGATGCGATGCTTCTCGTTGAATCTGGCCGTCTTCCCGGAAAATGACGCGATTGTTCTCGTTGCATCTGGGACGGATTGCCGGGAAATGATAGGATGCTGTTCACTGCATTTCGGACGGTTTGCCCTGAGAAGGCGCAATGCTTTTATCAGGCTGGGGACACTGTGTACAAATATGCCCATAGATATTGCGATTTCGATGGTGATAGCCGCCACCATTTTCGATAAGCTATTTTTTTAATTATGCATAAACCATCATGACGTAAACCGGAGCATGACGTAGGGTAATAGGGCCACGCATGATGTGACGTAGCGTAATAGCGCCGCTCACGACTGGCAACTATAAGCTACAAATTTCATGCAGATCAGATGTTGCAGTACGCATCCTTATTTATTTATTTAGTTACCTGTTTATTGCATTCGCACGCGATGTTCTCGTTGCATTGGGACGTCTTTCCGGAAATGGCGCGATGTTTTTCGTTGCATCGGGCGTCTTCCGTGAAAAAAATTGAGCGATGTTTTCGGTGCATCGGGCCGTTTCTTCCGGGAAATGACGCGATGTTTTTTTTTTCGTGGATCTGGGGCGTTATTGAATTTAAGCTACTATTTCATGTGCCGGGGAAAAAAACGGCCGAGATGCAATTTGAAGCCACCCTTTGGCTCTCGTTGCATCTGGGCCGTTAAAAATAAAAACGAGATTGCCTCGTTCGATTGCATTTGGGCCGTGGTCGGCCAACAAAATGAACCCGGTCCGGGTTAGGGTTAAGAAGAAATGACAGTTAAGAGGCTTATCAGTGAATTTCAAGTTGCTTGTGTGCTTAAATGAGAGTTAAGTAGTATTGGTCACTAAAGATAAGGAATAATTTTTCCAAGTCATAAACAATTATTTACAAAGTAAATGATATATAATTCGTTCTAATTGTTCATAACTTTGTGTTTTGAAGCCAATACTGTACTGTTTGGCCATGATTGACTGGAAACCACATGTGAAGGAAACTGGGGAAGTTGTTGGTACTGTGTGTCGTCGTTACCCCCTACATGTATACCTTAATTATGTACAGGAACTTTTATCATGGTGCATTGCAAAATTAACGACTCAATATCGTGCATTCTTTGGCTGAGAAACATATCAATTTATTATTAAATTACATTAAAGTTGTTTAGGAGTTTATCATTAGTTTACAAAAGTTGTAAGTGAACTTCTTGGTGTCAAGGAAGCTCGTCACTCATGACATACAGTTTACATCAGAAAAGACCACGATAACATGGAAACCATATATCAATGTTAATTGGTTAAAAAATCATGGCAAGGGTGATAGTGATAGAAGTTTGTATGGTTTTTAAGAATGCAATTCCTGGTATTGGGAATTTACTAGCAAATGACTTGTTTTTCGTAGTTCTAGTATTTAACATTGTACTGTACCCGTGACCTGCCATGGATATATCATAATAATATGTGAAAACTAGAAAAACAGATGAGAAGGTACAACCCTTTTAGTTAAATATCATAGAGACATGGGACTTTCAAAAAATAATAAAATAGGTGATCAAAAGAACTTGATTTTTGGTGTAAATGAAAACATCCATGTTGTACCCTGATTGTGACTAAGGCGAATGCAATTCTTGATCCTTGACGTGTTTTTGTATCTGCGTCCGTTGGACTC